>JBAIAA010001045.1:0-240115 GCA_037893245.1 Crossaster papposus | reverse complement strand
ATGGGTCAAACATTAGATATCAATATATTGAAAAACAAAACAAAAAATACTTTCTCTCCCCCCCCCCCCTCTCTCCCTCTCTCCTCCTCCCCCCCCCCCCCCCCCCCCCCCCCCCTCTCTCTCTTTCTCTCTCTCTCTCTCTCTCTCTCTCTCTCTCTCTATATATATAAAACAAGTAGATTACGTATAGATGTAGTCAGATTGGCGTCGCCTTCCACCGCTACAGGTACGGTTCGAATCCCGCCTGGGCCAATATGTGGACTGGGTTTCCCCAAGAATACTCTTCTGGGTTTTTTCTCCCACCTCTAAAACTGCAACTTCTTCACATTGTCTTCTCTCTTTTCTTTCATCCTGTAATTGGCGCTCGCGCTGTTGAATGAAACAAAAACCTTTTACGAGAGCCAATTGTGTTTATCCCCAGTTTGCTTGGCAACTGATAACACGGTCCCCTGTGCTTGCTTATTCCTAGATGGAGAGGGCAAATGAGGGTGAACTGCATGGCTTACCGTGGATACAACAGATAGTTATCATCCGATTTTCCCTCCGTAGGTAGGTAAAGCAACACTGTACAAAGAATTCAATTCTTTGGATGTGAACAAAATGGTTGTGTGTGCAGATGTGTTCTAGCATACACCTAGTTGTGGGGGCAGGTTCTTTTGTTTGGAAAAAGCTGACCGAGTGGAGGGGACATTTTCCTGTCCCCATATCATTTTGGGTCTCCACAGTAAAGGGGTATAGAGGTAGAATTGGGTTAGGGTATAATGAAAATAAACGGAGAAGACGACAAATTAGGGTGATGTTGAAAATGTTATTTTTTGAGTTTGAGTTTAGAGAGATTGTCCTTAGCACACGAACCCTATGGAGTGTCTCCATAACGTCATGTACGAAAAGAATTGATGGACGTATGTGTGAAAAGAACATCAATTTTGACAGTATTGTTATTGTTACATAAAAAGAAGAGCTTTTATCGAGATGTTAGTCGCTTTGGGGATAGTGAGATGAGCAATGGATTGAAAGATCTATATTTCAAATCCACCACTTCTCATTTTTGCATCGACTCTTTTTATTCTGCATATTGTACCGTTGGAATAATTTAAATTTAAGGGGAAAGACACAGGGATCTAATGTCTTGCAGTGATTTCAGTGAAACCAGTGAGGTATCCACGAAACTTGCTTCATGCGACTTTCAACTGGAGTCGAATCCCTCGCCCACTGATTCATGTGCCATGAACTCTAAAGATTCGGTAACTACTGTTGTATTGAACAGGAAATATTAAACTAGAAATATTGAGCAGGAAATATTGAACAGTACATTCAATACTTGTTTACTTTCATTATGGTTCACGAATGCAAACAAGCTTTACATCAGCAAATGTATGGGATAAGATATTTAAAGGGAGGGTATTGTGCTTGCGTGTGCAGTTGTTATTTATTTATCGTTGATTATTTGGAATATGTGAAGCAAGTCTGATGGCCTTTTTTCTGTATGGTGAGTGAATGGTCCATCGTAGTAAATCCTGTTAATAAACATTGGTGTAGTTCATCAGCGAAGAGACGGAATAATTGTGCCAGTATCAAAGCCCATAAGGGGGTTACTAATAATTATGTTCTTGATAGTCCAGTCAAAATACCAAATTTTGTATTGTTGACCTCAAACAAATTGTAACAAATTTTTTTTCACCATAGTGCACTTCTATAGGGTCCCTAGAATTACATACTAAAAATCTTTAAAAATCCAAGTGATGGAAATATGTCTAATTTGCATAAATCGTTAATCCCTGCCGTGTAATATGTTTATTCCCATATTTGGGTATATATTTTATTTTTATTTTTCGAAAAGTTTATTTTGGTGATTCTACTTACACATCCTTACAATAATAACATTTTCTAAAGCATGTAAGTGACTGAATAATTTTGAAAATAGACTAATGGTTCAAAATGACTATAATTTTTGCCTATAATTTGCACGCATTTACCTTGTCTTCAGATATCAACAAGTAGTCATATATATATTATATACACAAATATGGGAATAAATATATTACGCGGCAGGGATTAACGATTTATGCAAATTAGTCATTTTTCCACCACTTGAATTTTTTAAGACTTTTAATATGTCATTGTGGGGACCTTTTAGAAATGCATTGTGGTGAAAAATTTTTTGTTACAATTTGTTTGAGGTCAAAACTTATTTTTCCTGGACTATGAAGTACAAGTACACTCTCATGTACATGTACTGCAATGTTTACAACTCGCACTTCATTTTGAGAAAACTGTAAGTTATAGGTTCGTTGAACATACATTGCGTGAGCTTCTCGTCGCGGTTTACTGCATATGAACAACCCCTGAATCGGTGTGTAGCAAGGTTTATTCATGATTAACTCAATTGTTCAGACAAAAGAATAACAAGTGCATTCAGGTTGTTCAAACTGTGACGTATAAGTTGGCAAATCAGCATGTCTACCCGGCTCGTCCCACGTAGGCTCTGTACGCTCTAAAAGCAGTATTTTCAGAGTGTACTTGTACTTCATAGTCCAGGAGAAATAAGTTTTGACCTCAAACAAATTGTAACAAAAAATTGTTCACCACAATGCATTTCTAAAAGGTCCCCACAATGACATATTAAAAGTCTTAAAAAATTCAAGTGGTGGAAAAATGACTAATTTGCATAAATCGTTAATCCCTGCCGCGTAATATATTTATTCCCATATTTGTGTATATAATATATATATGACTACTTGTTGATATCTGAAGACAAGGTAAATGCGTGCAAATTATAGGCAAAAATTATAGTCATTTTGAACCATTAGTCTATTTTCAAAATTATTCAGTCACTTACATGCTTTAGAAAATGTTATTATTGTAAGGATGTGTAAGTAGAATCACCAAAATAAACTTTTCGAAAAATAAAAATAAAATATATACCCAAATATGGGAATAAACATATTACACGGCAGGGATTAACGATTTATGCAAATTAGACATATTTCCATCACTTGGATTTTTAAAGATTTTTAGTATGTAATTCTAGGGACCCTATAGAAGTGCACTATGGTGAAAAAAGATTTGTTACAATTTGTTTGAGGTCAACAATACAAAATTTGGTATTTTGACTGGACTATCAAGAACATAATTATTAGTAACCCCCTTATGGGCTTTGATACTGGCACAATTATTCCGTCTCTTCGCTGATGAACTACACCAATGTTTATTAACAGGATTTACTACGATGGACCATTCCCTCACCATACAGAAAAAAGGCCATCAGACTTGCTTCACATATTCCAAATAATCAACGATAAATAAATAACAACTGCCCACGCAAGCACAATACCCTCCCTTTAAATATCTTATCCCATACATTTGCTGATGTAAAGCTTGTTTGCATTCGTGAACCATAATGAAAGTAAACAAGTATTGAATGTACTGTTCAATATTTCCTGCTCAATATTTCTAGTTTAATATTTCCTGTTCAATACAACAGTAGTTACCGAATCTTTAGAGTTCATGGCACATGAATCAGTGGGCGAGGGATTCGACTCCAGTTGAAAGTCGCATGAAGCAAGTTTCGTGGATACCTCACTGGTTTCACTGAAATCACTGCAAGACATTAGATCCCTGTGTCTTTCCCCTTAAATTTAAATTATTCCAACGGTACAATATGCAGAATAAAAAGAGTCGATGCAAAAATGAGAAGTGGTGGATTTGAAATATAGATCTTTCAATCCATTGCTCATCTCACTATCCCCAAAGCGACTAACATCTCGATAAAAGCTCTTCTTTTTATGTAACAATAACAATATTGTCAAAATTGATGTTCTTTTCACACATACGTCCATCAATTCTTTTCGTACATGACGTTATGGAGACACTCCATAGGGTTCGTGTGCTAAGGACAATCTCTCTAAACTCAAACTCAAAAAATAACATTTTCAACATCACCCTAATTTGTCGTCTTCTCCGTTTATTTTCATTATACCCTAACCCAATTCTACCTCTATACCCCTTTACTGTGGAGACCCAAAATGATATGGGGACAGGAAAATTTTTATTTTTCGAAAAGTTTATTTTGGTGATTCTACTTACACATCCTTACAATAATAACATTTTCTAAAGCATGTAAGTGACTGAATAATTTTGAAAATAGACTAATGGTTCAAAATGACTATAATTTTTGCCTATAATTTGCACGCATTTACCTTGTCTTCAGATATCAACAAGTAGTCATATATATATTATATACCCAAATATGGGAATAAATATATTACGCGGCAGGGATTAACGATTTATGCAAATTAGTCATTTTTCCACCACTTGAATTTTTTAAGACTTTTAATATGTCATTGTGGGGACCTTTTAGAAATGCATTGTGGTGAACAATTTTTTGTTACAATTTGTTTGAGGTCAAAACTTATTTTTCCTGGACTATGAAGTACAAGTACACTCTGAAAATACTACTTTTAGAGCGTACAGAGCCTACGTAGGACGAGCCGGGTAGACATGCTGATTTGCTAACTTATACGTCACAGTTTGAACAACCTGAATGCACTTGTTATTCTTTTGTCTGAACAATTGAGTTAATCATGAATAAACCTTGCTACACACCGATTCAGGGGTTGTTCATATGCAGTAAACCGCGACGAGAAGCTCACGCAATGTATGTTCAACGAACCTATAACTTACAGTTTTCTCAAAATGAAGTGCGAGTTGTAAACAATGCAGTACATGTACATGATAGTGCGATATCATTATTCACTTGTACTTAACAAACAAACAGACGAGCGCCGTATATCTTCTAAACATCTTTACAAACTGATAGCAAGAAAAGTGTTACTCGCTAAAAACGGTTGTTATATAATATTATATTAATTCTAACAAGGATTTTAAAAAGCAAAATGTGTTTCTTGAACATTTGAAACTTTACGTTTCACCTTGTCTCAGTTTGTTATGTTTGCACGAATCATCATTTATCGATGGATGATTAAAAGTGTATACACAAACAATGCATTATGCTTGTATGAACAGTATACTTCACGGGTGGGAGAAGTCTCAATGCCTGAAGCTTGACAAAGTAAAATCTTGCATGTGTGCATAGTTTCTACAGCCGCATGTAAATTGTACATGTACATGTACATGTACATGCACTGCGGTCAGCAGTGCCCGAAAAGGTCATCTCCCAGGCTTGCGGCTTGGCCGCTGTCATGGGGATTGTAAGTAACCGTCTGATCAAGCTGGTAAGGTTTGTACACAAAATTCCCCGTGTCGGGGGTATTGTGTAGAAATATTAAGGTACCAACTTTCACGACAACGTGCTGGTAATGCAGGGTCGACCAGTCCAATGTTGGCAAATCCGATGAGTATTAACATGGGTTTAATATTGTTTTTGTTTTTACGAGACCAACCATTGGATGTGTATGCGGGAAACTAATGATACACACAATATTATTTAGAAATGTTGCATTTTCATTACTTTTAAACATAACATAATTTCGATTGGTGGGCATACGTGTATTTTTATTGGATGTAGATTTCGATTTATTTGCATATCTGTTTGCATTGTCGGTGTATGTTACCGTAGAAAAGTAAATTAGAGTTACTGCGCATGCTTAAAATATTATATTTATTATATTATCGTATAATACGACAGTTATTAAGTTTTAACCCTCCTATATACAGTGCAGTTACCATAGAGCTGTCAGACCTTTCAAAACCTTTCAAGTTTTCTTGACTGAAGCGTTTTGAAAGGTGAGAAAGCTGTCTGACAAAAGGAACATATGAAAGGTTTTGAAAGGTAAAACAACTCTCTGCAACAAACTGGTGTTAAAAAAAAAAAAAACTTTCAAAAGGTTTTGAAAGGTGTAGTAGTGCAGTAGCAAACAATTCTGGAGCGTTTTGAAAGGTTCATACTTATTGATAGCCATTTTGCCCATTAAGCAGATTTTGAAAGGTTTTGAAAGGTAAAACCATAAGAGGGCTAGCTAGGAAATACAAATTGGAACTCACTGCTTGTATGTGTAAGCCAACAGGATTACGCAGATGGATGCAAATGATATGACGAGACCGAAAGGTGTAAGGAGGTTTATACTGGGGGAGCTGACCATCTCCACCTGCAACCATAACAAATCATAACCAGAACAGAATAGTTACTTATTGCTTAATACCCCAGTCACAATTAAAGCGGAGCCCGGGCGGCGTGTGCGATTTATAGGCATCGGCCGGCGTGTAGAGGTCGGCGAAAGATCGTGCGATATGGCGGTCACAGTCACAATTAAAAGTGCCCCGTACGCTGCCATGACGGGTCAGTTTGCGATGCGAAACGCCGCACCAGGTTTTAAGTCCGAGTTAAAAGTAACTCGATGCCCGCCCGATGCCAAAAAATGACCCGGCAGCCGCAAGGAGTCCCGTGGGGCCCCGGCCGAAAATGCCTAGAAATCCGCCGCAAACTAATCGCAAACCCATCGCAAGCCAATTGTGACTGGGGTATAAGGCGCGAGTAAGTGTGGATTCGTAATCGCGCCAAGTGAGTTCGTAAATTACGAATCCACTATAGGTTAGGCTAGGCTAGCTAGGCTCTTACCGCTGTCTGTGACACAGCTGAAAATACGCGTCCGGAAATGCTTGTATTTATTGTACACACACACCTCTTCGGATAAGATTTACTTGATATTCAATAAAGAAATACATGTACGAACGTGATAAAATCCTTTAGAAAAAATTAGAAAAAACTCAGCGCACCTTATTTGGTTGTAGAACCAAAGCGTAGTTTCCTAGAAAAACACAGCTACAGATGACGTCATCGTTTGTGATGCTAACCATTTGACAACCTTTGATATGCCATTGCCTACAATAAAATATACAATATATTGATATAATATTCATCATGTGGCCCTAGATAACAACTAAATCATATAATAATTATACAAAATTAAAATTAGATAGACAATGTCGGATTTTTGAATTTTGGAATGTACTTCTTTGGTTGCAAAGTTACATGCATTTTAATGGTAGGATAAACCATCGGTAATTGCTTGAATTATCATGAATGGGTAGATTTGGGAGTTGTATTTTATAGGTTTTGTTTTTAAATTGAACAAAATTTAACCAAATGTGAGTAAATTGTAATCAACCGTCGGTTGGTTACCAGGTGAACAACACAACAAAAATGGTTAACACAATTCCCTAACGTTGGGTAAAATGTACCCAATATTGGTCAAATTGAAAACGAATTCACAATATTGGTTAAAATTGTAACCAATTATTTTAACCAACCAAATATGAATACATGTTTTGAGAGTGTACGAACTTGATAGAGAAAAGATAATTTGGTTCAATATGCTTCAAGCCTAACGCAAACTAAAGATATATGCCTACTTCTCAAATTCTTCGACTATTTATAATATCTTTGCTTTTACATGTACCATACACTAGTTTATTGTGGGTGTGTATGTTATGTCTATAGCACGAGTCTAGTTGGATATCGATAGCATAATGCGTAAGCATGGCAACATGTTGCATATTATTATATTTCGTTCGCTGGCGGCCTTGAGTTTGTCAACCAACTACACAATAGACACCGAGATACAGTGATGACGTGGTTAATGTGTGAGTTAGTCTTGCATACGCACTGTGGACCTCCGAACAATATAGGTCCACACGATGCGGGAAGAGGTTACGGTGTGTGGACTTGCACACGTCCACAACCCGTTTTTCAGTTTCCGAAAAAGAGCGCTAGAGGAAAAACGGGTTAGGGTTATATATAGAAAAGATAGAAGGGACAGCTGAGAGGCCCATAATCCTAATTTGAGGGTAAATTTGTTTTGGGGAAGCGAGAAAAATGAGTATTTAGTCAAAGTTTGTTAACTACACGAATACAAAGGAATGTCCACAGTGCGTATGTAAGGTAAAGCTGCGTTTGTTTTTGATTGAAATAGGGGACGTATGACAAAGGGAACAATGGGGTCCCCTATTCCGCAAAGGTCCCCGATTCAGACTCGTGTGCAAATCCTATGGCGATCATCCGAAAACGTTAGAGTACAAACAAAAGAGGGAAGACGGTCGGACAATGCCCCGTCCCCTATTGACGGCATTTACCCACTTGCATGAGTGTGTGCGTGTGGGTGCGAATAGAATCACCAGTGGCAGTAGGAATATCCAAACCGCTCTTTCCAAATAATTCCATTTCGTTTAAAACGCGTTTTGTACTGAGCCCAATTGTGTTACCATTTGTATAGGTTTAAAGGGGGAGGGAGGGGGAGGGGTGGGGGGGGGGGGGGGGGGGTTTATAGTGTAAATGGAGGACACATCCCTGACGTCACGTCGGTAAATTGGGGCTATAAGGGGCCAATTTCACGGAGCTGCTAAGCACACAAATTTGCTTAGCATGAAAATTTGTCCTTGGTAAAAACAAGGTTACAGACCAAATTTTCACGTGATCTTTATTGTTTTTGATTGATAATCAGCTGGTTTTTTGCTTAGAATGAAAAACACGTAGAATTTTGGCTGATAACTTGTTTTGAATGAGCAAGACGTTTTTGTGCTAAACAATTTTTTGTGCTTAGCAGCTCCGTGAAATTGGCCCTAGGTGTGTAATCTCGATTGAGATTCGTGTACAAAGTAGATGGGAGCCGTTGGAAAAAGTTAGGGTGCAAACAAAGGAAATCATCGAGAGGTACAAAACAATCATCGATTTACACCAAAAAATAAACGTACATGAAGGTGGGGTGGGATACAACAAATACAAACTTCTTGCAGTGAGTGTCGTCTGCTAATTAGTACAGCGACACTTATATCGTAATTTTAAGGGAAATTCCTAGCAGTTTGGACGCCAGTACTTTACTGTAAAAAAACGGTGGAAAATGTTAACAGGGGACGGGCTGTTTTTGACGGCTTTTGAAAGCTGTCGGTTTACATTACTGTCCCCGTTAATGTACCTTGCTATTCCTGTAAAAATACAGGGTATAACAAAACACAGTACGTTGCTGGAATTTAGCTAGATTACTATAGTAACTGCAATTTTACAATTTACAACAGTGAGAACCAAACTTTTAAATAACTATATTACACTTTACTATACAAATTCCACAATAACCTACTTAACACTATACTGGATACTGTCGTGGTTTAGTTTTATATTCAGCTTTTCGTGCCATGGTGAAGTTTAAGGTTTCACCATAAATATTTTTACACGAAAGGCAGGAGATATTTCTGTGGACAGATCAGGCCACATTCGTGGCAATTTTATTAACACAAATTTGAACGCACTGATAATACATAATTATAATAAATTAAGGAACAGTAGCACCTACTTGCTGATCCCACACTCCCGAAATATCCGTTTACATATATGTTAAATAAATCACATACACTTCTTGTCAATTTCCGAAATAAAAATAATAATTTTAATGGGAATGTTAAATTTAATGTTTAGAACATAAAAATAAGACAAATCCCCCATGCCGAGAGTCAATCCGCATTCCTACATTAAAAAACCCCAATATGCCCATTTATTAGAAGTAGTAATGATATCTTTATTCGTGGGGAAAAGGTACAAAATGCAGATCAATCACTAAATATTGGCCTAATCCGCCCATCGAGGAAGAGGTTCATGTGGAGGTGATGTGTCAGTTGGAATGCATCGACTCACACACATAATTTATGTAGGCCTACACGGAGTCCTTCCAACTGTGGTGTGGTATAGAACCGTGAAAATGGCTTTCTGCCTAGCTGTCGTGCTCGGGTGACTTCGCGTACCAAGCTTACATTGTTAACTATTTTCACAATGGAAGGCCCCGCTCTAAACAGATTATAGTTATTATCCGGCCTCCGTGTAAAGTGACTTATCGGCGTTGCCCATAAGTCGTATCAATATTTAAATACGAAAAGAAGTTTCATGCGATTTTTCGCTTATGTTTATGTTTGTGTTTTTACAGGTGGAAAAACCCGTTATTTTATGGTAATTTTTTACAGTGTTGTATATATACATTAAACAGCCACTTATTTGCGCGTGCTTATAGGCGCGTTCAATAGCGCAATATACATGTACATGTGCGCCATACCGGCTGCGTATCTTCACTGTTGAATGTACGAGATTTGCATGCAATGCGTATAAGATGGCGGAAAGCGAGTGAGTAAACGGACAACTTTTTCTCCAAGATTTGTTTTCTGAAAGGTTTGTAGCCTGTAATATCACAGAGATAAATAACTTCAATTTGGCCAAACAATGTGCAACTAGGAACATAGGAAGCGCGTTTCTTTTCACTGCGTTTGTCGTGGTCGCCATGTCTGTTTACGTTTCGTTTACCGATTTGGTACGTACGTGTTCTTTCAATAAATTATAGGAGGGCCACAACACTGACGCTATTACGCGCCGATGCACTTATACAATTCATTCAATGCACTTAAGAGTACAAAGAGTACACGCTTGAAAGCGCCTCTAATTGTTGGTCTTCGCTAATTAATGTGATAGCGTCTGCAATGTACGCTATACATGTACATGTACCATGTTTTCTGTGGAATATCCACATTACTGTCAGCATACAATGCTTCAGCTGCGCGATTTACTCATGCACACACAACCTTCAAGGGTGAATACATTAATTATTAGCATTAGCTGTCGTAAATATTATAATTATTATTATTTAGTATACACAAAGATACAAAATGAGACACTTTAAAGGTAGGATACAGCGTTTTGCAGATATCAAAATTCTTTACTACAAAATTTAAAGGAACTCAATATTTGTCGTTTTGCATTTCTAGATTAAGTTAAAGGTTTACTTTTGTACTAAAAATATTGGTGTTTTGAAAAGGAGGGTAACATATTTAACGATTATGCGTGATAAAGTTATTTTGAGATTATCTGTTCTTAAGGTGTCAAACGTTAATTTGGAAAAATTCAACATCATGTTCCAAATACGTTAGTAGGAAATATTCTGTACTGTCTTCATAGATTATGTTTAAATTATGAATAAAATAATTGCCCCCATCCAACAAAGTCCAACATTAGGGCGACCACAACTGCCGGTAAGCACTGAAATATCTGCCATCGCGCGTCATGGCCGGGGTTCGTTGCTTTTTAAATAAAGCAGTTTTATTCACCCACTGTGATTCTACCGAATGCCCTAGGCGTAGGCGTATGTCCCTGGTAATACAAAGCGGTGTTTATGTTTCAAACACATATAAATCAGGTTATAGGTAAAGGCGTTTACCACCCAAATTGACTTGTCGCGCACAAGCACCGTTTCGATGGGAAAACATAATCTTAGATTAACTTAATTAATTATAACAAATAACTTAAGAATAAGAAATCCCCTGCATTTCCATGCTTAAGAATGACCTAATTATAGCACTAAGGCAGGCCCCGAACCCCACGCCAAAAGGGCTATAGCTTTGCGCAAAACACTCGTAACAAACCTAACTTTGATAGGTGAGCGATTTACTGTGTTGTGCATTTTTAATAAATGTTTTTAATACTTAATTATTTATATTTACAAATATATATATAAAATATATAATCTTTAAGTCACTCTCCCCAAAGAAGAAGTAATAGTTTCCCAAAATGGCTCAGATTGCACCCCAGAGCATCATGGGACCCCACAGCACCCTTTGAGCGGGCCCGGCACAACGCCGAAGTGGCTTTGCGCTTCGCGCTCGCCATCATTGTCCTTAAAATCCCAGCACCCCCCTGAAAAAATGTGTTCCAGGGGGCCTGATACGACCCCCAAATCCACCCATTCATGATAATTCAAGCAATTACCAATGGTGTATCCTACTTTTAATGACCAGCATCGACGCTAACCACCATCCTTAATTAAATTTCATCTTCATCAGAACAGTTTATGTGTAATTTAGGCAAATACCAAAATGAGGTTTTGGTCATCTTAGTTGTTCTTGTTCAGCACATTAATTAATGTATATCAATCTTAAATTACCCTAATTCCTTCAAACACAAAGATGGATGCAAATTTAACTCACAGTTCGTCACCTGGTCGGTGAGCACACACGATGTTTTCCTCGCAGAGAAACTGTAAAAGAAACATAAAAAGGGAGGGAGTGGTCAATCTTATGTTTCCCTATCGATTCCTTAGCTTCAATTTGGAGACATCACCAAGGCAGGTCTGTCATTAACAGCGCGATATGAGACGGAGGGACCCCCACCCCGCCCCCTTTGTTTGTGGCGGTCATTGCGCTTGCGAAATGTTGTGATTTGCTACGATTAAAAAAAAGGTTTTTAGGGGGGGGGGGTGCGTTAGGTAATAGTCTAGAGATTGTAAAGGTATGGGGGACTAAGAGGGGGGGGGGGGGGTCCCTCTGCCTTATATCGTGCTGGGTGTAGACCATGTTCCCCTCTGTTAACGTCTATATTAAAATGTGGCAGGTGGTATGCGCACGCATTGTGTTTTACATAAATCGGGTTAACAATAGGAGTTGACATCAGAGGTCACGTAATTCAAAGGCGATCTGACCTGCGACGTCACTCCTCAACCAAATTGTACCACGATACGTGCGCATACTGCAGAGTACAATGGTACAATTGAATACAGATGTAAACAGAGGGCCCACGGTCTAGTGCTGTTCTTGCAGTCTGGTTCAGACGAATTCAATAAATTGAAAGGCAGTGTTTGAAAATAGTGCCGGCCGGCAATTGTTTAAAATGGATACAAAATTTCATTTTTCTTGAAAACATTAGGTGCTGTGATTTCCCAGGATGCTTTAGACTGTTATTCACTGAAAATCAAGTATGGTATTTCATAATAATTCAGTAGTTTGATGTTTGCAAATGGTGTAAACTACCTTTAAAAAAACGGGTGTTTTGCATGCAATGTGCTGCGCAAAACACAGTGCCGCTTCTGCACTTGAATAAAAACCATCAGATCTCAACTTTGTAATGTGTCTCGATATTGTTTTAAATCGATACTGCCATTAACCGACCTCTAGACGGGGAAAGATGACTTTAATAGGTGTCTTGTTAAAGTCCGCATCAATCTTTTCTCCGCTTCCGGTGAACACGTCCAAACCAATTACTCGACTGCCATATCGAGTCGGTTCATCGGAATCGCAGTCAATGATAACCGCCGTCTCATCGCTTGGCGCATCGGATACGTTCATTGCAACCAACACTGCGGGTAAAAGTTGTACCATTAAATAGGCTTCATTCACGAGTCGCCCATATTAAATTGAAAGTGAGGGAAAGTCTTTAAAAAACAATTTGAAATTGAGGCTATAGAATACAAAAATAGTCTGTCACCATCCCATTCAATAGTTCAATAGTTCCATAGGGAACACGACCAAAATGGAAGTTTTCATGTGAATTGGGTTTTTAGTCTCTGCCTGATTCCGTTGGTTTTCTCCACGATATTCTAGAACAACTAAAACATTACTATAACTCTTACTCTTTTTTCTTTTTTTTTAACATAACACCAATTGACCGATTTTTGTTATCCAACCTTAGTATTCGACATTATTGTCTACGTCCATCAAAACAATGCAAAACAATGCAAGACGAACCTGTTTCTAAGGTCGGTTTCCACACGCTGGGAATATTGGCCTGGTATACTGCTCCATCAACCGCTGCATACACATTGTTAAATTGACCGTTCCGAGCGGTCAAGGGTAAAATTACTGCCGCTGGAAAGAACATCCAAATATAAAGTAAAAGTCACGTTTTTCTGTGAGTGTCTTTGTACCAAACACTGACTAGTCTAGTCACAGACTCTCGTGTTTGAATTAAACCCAACTGTTATCTGCGTTTTAGATTGAATGAAATTTGAGCCCAACAAATTTAATTATATAATTGTCATAAATTCGCAGTATTTTCAATATGTTTTTAAATTGGAATGCTTTATTTTATTTCAAAATATCAATAATTTATTGCCCTTGATCGGTTGGGCCCAGACAAATGATGCAAACGAAATGAAAACAATTAAATTAAAAAGATGTTTGACGTTGTACACTCTAAAAAAAAAATTGCCCAATATTGAGTAAAATTACTACCTTTTTGAGAGTAAAAAGGGAACATGGTCGTCCACTTGTGTAAACGGTTTACACAACAGCTAGAGTGTACAAAAGTACTAATTTCGGCGTAAAGTTTTACCCATTATTGTGTTATATATTTGCACAACAAAGTTGTGTAAGAAGTTTACCCATGTGACGACCATGTTCCCTTTTTACTCATTACTTGTGTAAACTGTACCCAACCCTGATTTTACCCATGTGTTGTGTCATTTTCTTACCCAGATATTGGGTTTTAATTCCTACCCCTTACTGTTGTGTTATTAATTTACCCATGACTTGGGTTGTTTTTAATCACCTATTGTGCACCTTTGTTTTGTGACCTTTGATGTTTATTCAACTTTGGCCTGTGTAATTTGAATTGCCCGAGACAGCATTCGCGGGGCTTGACAAGCTAGAGATTTCAATAACCGATTCATGGTTTTGAAAGTCAGTGAAAACGAATAAAATATTTCCCCAAATAATGGTGTCAATGCATGAGGATTACCATCAGGAACTTGGATTAAATTTCCCAATTTGATGAAGCTGTAGGGTTTGCTTTTAATAGGAAAGGGGCGTTACCATTTCCATCGTTATTCAAATCATTTAAAATCGTTCAAATTTCGGTCATTTGCGGAGAACGAAGTGGCTATCGTTACGGCAGTTGACGATCTGATTCCCCGGCTTACCCAGCCTAACATTGACAACACCCTGGACCTTTTACTCTTGTCACCCGACTAAATAGTCTGGTTCCAAGATTGAAAGGCCCAGAATATTGTCAATGTGAGGTCGGGCAAGTCGGGAATCGGATCGTAAACTGCCGTAACGACAGCCACCGCGATACATGCAATATACAGGGTATAGGAATACGTACACACACGTGCAATAAACGCAGCGTGACGTTCATTTTGCAAATAATGCATAAATAATAAGTGTGTCACTGTTTCAAACCCCCTGATTTGTATGCTCCTACACCAGCATCACATAAACAAACACCACGGAAATTCATTTCACTGACTTGCCCTGAAACCTACGAATACGGCTTCAAAATCCCAGAACTTGTCGAGGTCTCTCAAACGGCAGCCATCTGGTAGATACATGACACGCGTACACAGTGTTGGGTAAACGTTGCCACGTGCATCAGTTTACCCTTCACACAGTGGTAACATTTTACTAATGTTTGGTAATATTGATCTTTTCAAAGTGTACATGACAGATTTATGACACAGCTGTGGGGTAAACACAGTTTCTTAAACGCTTCCCGTGTGTAATAATATTGTGATTTGAACTCTTCGCCTGTGTAGCTGGAACTTGTAGCCAACGTTAGGTACTATTTTACCCATTTGGTGTGTGTTATATATGACACAAGTAGAAGGTACAATCGAAAATTCAGTTTTGCTCAATATTGTGCAAAAATGACACAATTGTTGTACCCAACGGTTTTACACAACAAGAATTTACACTTATTGTTTAGAGTGTAGCTTCTATACATAGTTGTAGCTGTAGCTCCTAGGGGGGGTCAGGTTAATATAGCGGGTTTTTTCTCGCCTTCCACCACTATGACCGGGTTCGAACCCCGCCCTGGCTAATATGTGGATTTGGTTTTCAGTCCCTGCCTGACTCCGTGGGTTTTACCCAGGATATTCTTCTGGGGTTTTTCTCCCACCTCTAAAACTGTACGCTCTAAAAAATCTCTGGTGGAAATTTCCTGGTGAACCATTAACATTATACTGGTTATCACCAAACACATCAACATAATACTGGTTATGATCAAACCATGTGTATTATCATCCTGGATTTAGGTAAATTACTTCAACATAAATCTGGTGAAATCCTGTGACATGGCCGTCTTCCAACTGACCAATCAGAACTCACGAAAGTTGTGTTCACAAAAGTCATGTTGAGTTGTGGCGTTTTGTCTAGCAATGCAATTTCTTGACCGAAATATGTAATTATTCTAACGAATCAATGAAAACATTTTGATTTTTGCAAACATAAGTAACACAAAAATTGTATATGAAATCTCCTGTTTGTATTTTAACACGAATTATTCGTGGTAAAACCGTGACTTCACCATGGCGGGAATACTAAGCGTAATATAAATTCAAACCGCGACACGTTATTGGTATGTAAAGTAGTTGTAAGCTGTAGTCATTGATGTAGTATATGTTATAGTAGTGTAGTAGTTAGGCTTATTATGTTTGTACATTCTACTGAATGTAAAGTGGAAGTGTCTGAAGTTTTTTTGTGGTGGGAATGGGGTGGAACATAACCAGGAAATGTCACCAGTGTGTCCTGGTATTTTTACAAGAATTCTGGTTGACATACATTCACCAGGAAATCCTGTAGATTCGCGCCAAGAATGCACGAGGCGAAGCCGAATCCATTCTTGTTCGCCTCGTCCATTCTTGTTCGCCTCGTCCATTCTTGGCACGAATCTACAGTTATAAGGCTACGCTCCGACTTCATCTATTTCTTAAAACAACAATGGTTTATGCAAATAAGATTCCTGGCTTGCCGCAATCCCCATGATTAACCAGACAAGAGTGGGTGGTATATACGAGCCAGGAATCTGGTGAAATTTAACCAATTTTTTGTCTTCTCATTGTCTTCTCTCGACAGGTTTCTTCGGTAACTTTTATACTACACTTCTACACTACACTACACTTCTATCGGTCAATTTGTGTGACATTTTTCGTTGGAAATACATCTGTGCTAGATTATAAGTAGCACGTTCACTGAGACTATCAAATTTGTTCGATATATTGCCCGTCTCTGTACGGCACACACATCGCCCAGCACTCCAGCTTCATACCTAACAGCTTGCACATCAATACACGCACGCAGCTCTGTTTTGACCGGCAATCGTGGACGGGGTATTGTCCGACCGTCTTCCCTCTTTTATTTATACTCTAACGTTTTTTGATGATCGCCATAGGATTTGTACATGGGAAAAAATTGTGGACGTTGTGTCAATCGTGAACCCATTGTTTGAATCCATATTCTTTTGTCCGACGACCACGATTGCCGGTCAATACAAACGCACACACCTACACGCGTCCCACCCAGTTATACGTAAATCGCCTTAACTTCGTCATGCCGTATCGAACCGTGGTTCGAGGCTATCGTGCTGAGCATCGGCGCTGTGTGCAGTACAGCTACTAAGAGACGGATCGGACAAATCCGATGCACGCGGTATAGCAGCCACTATTTTCAATTTTTGTTTGCATTTTAGCCTCACTTTTAATATATTGTTTCAAATATGACTCAAACATTAGGGTATGTGTAATCACAAATGTTAAATTATCCATCAGAGAAGACTGGTATAAATATATTTTGTATATTTGTAATCAACTTTAGGTCATTCAATCAGCAAGTTCCAAAAATGAAGATTTTACCTCACTCTCATTTTAACATGGCCGACTCTCGAATGAAGCCCATACACTGTAAATAAACGTGTTATTTTATATTAAAAGTGATGGAAGCAGACGCCAGACATTGTGCCGAATTTATTTTTAACATCAAATACCAACTTCGGATATACAAAATGATGTCAAAAATCAAAACACGGGCGTTTTGCGGACCGGTTTTGACAGTGTAAAATGTTTTTTGTTCACAGGTAAACGAATAATGTTGATTAAACATCTTTTTAATGTAAAGTTAACCGCAACCCAGGTATTTCAACTAAATATTTAACTATAGTTATTACTATTTTTACAAAATACACGATAAATATACTAAATTCCGTTAAAACAGTAAATTAAAGGAGAAATTTATGTTTAACATCAAGTGCCGTAAAAACAAATTACATGTACAGTGTAGATCTGTTTAAAATTATCTGTAAAATCTCATATTCTTTTGTACAGTGTGTGCTTTTACTAAATGTTACTGGTACATTTGAGACGCGAGTCGGTTACATGACATGGGCTTTATTCACGAGACGGTCATATTAAATTAAAATTGATTTAAAATCTTCATTGTTGAAACTTGCGTATAGAAATTACCCCAATTTAGTTACAAATTAATACCAGTCTTCTTTGATGACGAATGTGTGATCAAGCATATATTGATGTTTTGAGCCACATTAAAAAACAATATTGAAAGTGAGGCTAGAATGCAAACATAATGATCCCATTCAACAGTTAACCATTTATAAAATACATTTAGGGAACACGACCAAAATGGCTTCCTCATGATAAAGGTCAATACCGCCCTATTGGTGAATTTTAAAACTGCTGTATAATTTAATTCTGGCGAAATGCTGATTATAAATCACGCAATCTTAGTTCAGCAAAACCTGAACTGCAATATGAGATTATTAAAACTGGCAGCATTAAATCTGGCAGTAGAAATTACTCCATGTCCCAAAATGTTATACCTAGCGTTCCTTCTGAACTTAAACAGTGACTTTGTGATAATTGAGTCACTCAGAAAACATGAGGATTCGGTAGTCTTAGGTTGGTGAAATAAAGCATGGAATATCATACGTTTACCTTGGACTTCAGTGTTGTTGATAATTGCCACCGCTTCGCCAATAACAGCAAGTAACATCATAAAGCAAACCATCTTGGCCATTGTCTCAGCGTTGGCGCGTCAACGACGATCGATTGCAGGGAAAGGTGCGACGATATCGGATGCAACACGAGCACACAGCACGGGTGGGTTTTCAAAAATGTCACGACGCAGAAAACACCCGTTTTGTTGCTGCTGTTGTTGTTGTTGTTGTTGTTGTTGTTGTTAATAGCACTTATGTCACGTTGAAATGTGCCTATAAGCTTTGTGCCACTAGCTATGCGTGATCGACTGAAACTGAACCGACGCTTGCAGTGTGGTGAAAGACGGTATAGAATAAACTAGAAGAACCGATATTACCAAATCATAGGAAGAAATTAAACTAATAGAGATAACCAATGGGAATAACACACCCGGGTTGGTATTAGTAGCGAGAGTACAGATTATAACTCCGCGTGTGTACTGGCGAGTTATGATGTTTCTAATGATGTATGATCCCACTATGAACTCGAATGTTTGCAACCGCAGATGACTGTAATGATACGCTTCAGTGCTCCAGTCACCACCGGCCACGTATGTAGCTAGTCCTACTATTCAGAACACTAACTCAAGGGCTAAAGCCATAGTCATAGCCATAGGAACTCAAATGTATGCCGCCACAGATGACAATACAGTAATGATGGACGCTTATTAGCGCTCCAGTCACCACCGGCTACGCATAGCTAGTCATACTATTCAAAACACCGACTCAAGGGCTAACGCCCTAGTCGTAGCCCTCATCAATATTCTCAATTAGCGTAAATGAGGCACATGCACGCACACATCCCGGTCCGCCATTTCGCGTGTTGTTTCCCCGTTGCGCGCATGTCAACTCTTTGGGATTGTTACCGTGTTTTGTTTTACACTCTGTTCGTTTGTTCTCGGTTTGTTACACATCAATATTATGAAAACAGCGTTTTAAAAAACAAAACCAAAAAAAATAATATATATCGATGTTCACGGCGTCCTTCAAAAGCAGTACCAAACGAATCAATACCGAAGGGTTCCTTTGTATACCTTCTCCTGCGTGCAAAAGTGTGTAGAATCACAATCAATATTTTTTTAATATTTGGTGGGAATATATAGTTCATCATAGGTTCTTCTGGTTTTTTTTTTAGAAATGGATGGATTTGGGGGTTGTATAGCCTATTGTAAATATTATTACACTGACTTCTTTGAAGCTTTCTGTTTGTAGATGATGGAAAACCAAGAAAACAATCATGTTGTTGAAGTCTGGTTTCGTGACCCCAATTAAAGATAGGATACACCATTGGTAATTGCTTGAATTATCATGAATAGGTAGATTTGGGGAGTTGTATCTTATCGTTTAACTGACCTGTCCGAAGTTTTACAATCATCGATGCCGAGAAAGCACGAAAAACAGCGATTGTTTTCAACCGGCTTCGAGCAGTTATTCTTATGTTATCTTTGGTTTTTTCGCGATCGCCGTCTGGCGATCGCGAATTTTTCTTTATAAAATTTAATTATTTGGAATAATTAGAGGATATCTAGCGCAATTATTTTGCTAGATGCCTAGAATCATTATTTACTTTCAAAATGTGTAAGATATTTTTTAATAATTCGGTACTAAATATTTTCGATATCTGCAATTGGTGTACCCTACCTTCAAGATGAGCAATATATAAACGTTGAGGGAGTCAATCTACAGCTGTTGGCAGCTGCTCGACAATATTTATGCTGAAAATATAATATGAACAAATGCAATTATCAAAACTAAATAAAAACGAATCAAGTACACTTATTAATAATCGGGTTTATTCAACTATACAGTAATTTCTGTAGCCTAACTTCTACAAAACAAGGCTTTAATTTCACATAACTGCTGAATATATATATAAAAATAAATAATAATACAAGGCATTTATATGGCGCTCTACAAAGATCACAGCGGCTAACAATCATCATGCAGCACACACAATACACAACAATAATTATTATATATTTATCAAATATTTGGAAATGAGTGTGTTTTGAGTAGGCGCTTGAAGATCGCAATAGACACCGCTTCCTGCAGTTGATTCCAAAATTTTGTAGCAGCAACAAAGAATGAGCTATTAGCTTTCTTGTTGGAGCGAGGAACAACCAGTCAGGTGACATCAGAAGAAGAGCGGAGTCTCATGCGATCTCCAGGTCTCTCTTTGTTATAAAAAGCAAGATTATCGGTAATGCAGCTTGGGGATTGACCATTCATAGATTATGAACATGATTATTTCTTTGACAGGGAGCTAGTGAAGCGAGCGCAGTAATTGACTATATAAATTTCTCTGCCGCATAAAAACACAATACGCGTAGCTTTATTTTGAAGACACTGTACACGTCTTATGTCGACTTCTCTGGCGCCATGTAGCATTGAGTTGTCATAGTCAATACAAGAAAGAACCAAAGATCTAACAACATTTTGGCAAGCCTCCTGAGTGAGAAACCGGCGAATCCGCCACAAATTACGAATATGAAAATTAACACTTCTACAAATATTCATATTTCGCATGAAACTAAATTCAACTGATTTAGGAAAATATAGTTTAAACAGCATTTTAACAGTGTACAGTTTGAACTATGTCATTGAATAAGATGTGTGTATAAATCGTTTGGGGCTAAACAGGTGGTTAACAAACCACGGAACGACACCAGGGTAGTTTTTAAATGACATTTCTGCCTTTGAAAATGTTTATAGTACATGCTGCAAAAACGAACGATTCATGTTCACGATGTGCCACGTATTCGGCCCCAGCCGTTTTTAATTGACAATGGACTTTTCCACCCACAGCTGACTACCGAGATATAAAACATCAGCTGTTTCGCTGTGTGGTGGCTTTCAAAATAGCGAAGAAAGTTCGACCCGCAATCATTAAATCTCAGCTTTAAAAAAAAATTAGTCTTCCAGTTTTGTACATGTATTAGATTTTGTAAAATTAAAAACAGGTGCGACTTCTGGCTTGAGTAATTATAGCAAAACACCAGGCAGGTACTCTATTAATAATGGACAAGTTATCATATTTGCTGTAGAGATAATAGGCCTGAGAAATTGCGTAACCTCTAGTTATCATTGATACACTTTTGTTTAAGATTTTAGCAGATTATTTGTGTAAATGTACGTTAATGTTTGGAAAAATAATGGTAACAAAATGGTACATACACAAACCTAATTTAAACAAGTCTAAGAGGGCCTAACTTAATTGATTTGTATATTTCAGGTCATTCCAGCCAGTAAGCAGTTTGCAGCAGTTTTAATCTTATTCATGTTAAACAAGTCTAATGAACTATTGAACGAATGAATTTTGTAACCATGTTATGCGCAGTTCAACCAAACGTAAATCCAGGGTATTGACGCGGCGTAGATTTTTTGCTGTAATTTAAAACTGTTATATAACCTCTGGGAGGACTGAGGATCAACTGGTCAAGCAAGACTGAAGTGGTCAAGGAGGTCCTGTCAAGTGGTCAAGGAGGTCCTGCACTGGAGTTTTTGTGGAATTATAGTATAAAGGTATAATTAAATATTTAGGTATGAGAAAAGTATGTTGTCAAAGTACTTCCATGTGTACCAAGATAGGTCCCATATCTTGCTGGGTATATAGACAGTTTGCCATTAGCAAACTGTGCCACTAGTATCTCCACATCTTCGTCATCTGGGCTTGTTGTCTATCTTGTTGCCTGTCTTGAGCGATAAGGCGGCTCTGACCCTTGGATTCCACCAAGCCTTCCTTGACGACCTCCGGGTCTAAAAGGAAAGACCAAGAGGCTTACTAGTCAACATCCAAGGGATTACTGATATCCGAGCTGCAAGTCCATATAGCATAAAGGCTCCAAATTCGCA
This sequence comes from Crossaster papposus, assembly GCA_037893245.1. NCBI lineage: Eukaryota > Metazoa > Echinodermata > Asteroidea > Velatida > Solasteridae > Crossaster > Crossaster papposus. Next base: position 217,740 of record JBAIAA010001045.1, on the reverse strand, counting down.
TCCTCTTTTAAATTCACATCCTCTTTCACATTCACATCTTAACGACCTTGTCCAGTATGCAGGGGCGTCAATCCCATTTCAAATGTGGGGGGGGGGACATTACTGAAGTCAAGAATTATTATACAAACGTCAACGCGAGTGCACAAGAGATGTTGGCACGGCCAACATATCATGCGGCCGGCATAATTATGACAAGCCCAGACGGCGAGCGTCTTCCTGTTTTAGATTGTTTACTTATTTCAAATGTCTGGTTGAAAGGAAACCAACCTCATGTTTTACCGTTCTCGAGAAAACCCTATGGTTTACATCGGGGCGCAGTGGTCCCCTGACTCTAACACATACATATTTACTCGATAACAAATTGTCAAGTCGAAAATTTAAACATGGATAATTTGTTTAGGAATTAAAGTGCATTTAATACTAGCTTGGTAATTTTAATTCTTAATTTTCTGGTGACAATAATTCGCAAAAAATGTTATCCCTGGAAACTATTAGAAAACTATTTCCACAAACGAAATGGTGCAAAGGATTTTGAATGTAGTTTAGAAACACAAGAAAACCTGGAATAATTCCATCTGCATTTTTGTCGGTGTCCTGTACAATTAATGAGATAAGGTTTTATCCGTTTACTTTTTCAAATAAGTTACGGAGAAGTATCTTGAAAAGTATTTATCAAGTATCTTGAAAGTATTAAGCCCAGATTCAATCGGAGGTGCCGGTATTTGTTTTATTCCACCGTCGAATTAATTCAAATAATAAATCCCAAGTCTTTGAACTTTGATTGACGGCCAACTGATAACAGTAGAAATTTCCACGAAGTTATTTGTTATTGTTTCCGAGTGTTTTGGAAGTGAAGAATAAAATGTTCAGTTATGGTAAAATGAATGACAACCACAATTAAAATGCAAGTGAAATGTTCGGGCAAAGATCTCTTGCGCCGTGCATTTGGTCGTCTGCTACGCGTACTTAAACCTTTGCTTCGCGTCTTCGGCTTCGGTTCGCCTGCGACTTCGGAATCACTGAGAAGTAAATACAAATGAAGGAAATAGAAATATCCGACTTTTGTATAGGTTCATATCAACTGATTGAATGTTTCTGAAGCACAACGGGCACCAGAATGTGGCTGGAGTTCTCGCAGTAGGCTAAAATTCCCTTGATCCTAAGACGAAGACAAATCCGAACCCAGAGATTGAAAAAGCCCTAAAAGTGCGCCCCCAAGTGGTACGGTAGATATTAGTTAATACTCATACTGCAATTTGATTGATTGTCAGCTTTGCGAAGGTTCGCTAGAGTTAAGTTGAACACGATCGATCAAGCACAGCCAATGGCACACGCACTTCACTGAACTTTCGTAAACACAAAACTTTCTCAAACTACGCTACAACTTTACCAAAAACACAGATTTCAACCACAACCGAAGTCCACACACAACCTACATGATACTTATGAATATGGCTGCAAAACATCATTTACTGAATTATCGATTTCAGGGGCTATGTTACAGCAGCAAATAATAACAATTTAGGACAAAAGTGAGATTACGTCTGGACGAGATAACGCCTGTTTTCACGCGAACAGTATGTGTTCACGTACATGTATATGGTTCGCGCGCGCACATCCTGCATAGGGCGGCCAAACCCGCAGTAGCGCGTTAACGTCAGGTTCTGTTGGCTCCGCAGCCGTTGTTGGACTTGGATGGACTCCGTGTAAATCCGTCACACTTACGCCACCGCTCCGCTATTCTTGACAGTTTCCGCTACAGTACATATTGCCCTATTAGTCCGGGAGCCCAGCCAGGTTTAATCATAATTTTGAGTGCAAAAGGTTTGAAGCGTGGGATATGTAGGGGTGACTGGGACAACTGCAAAATGGGTTTTCTTAAGTTTGGCGAGTGGTGCGTTGGGAGGGGGAGCCCCTGACAGACCCACAAAAATTCGATTTAATCATAATCTTGAGTGCACACATAATATTTATGTTTATACTAGTGATCTTCCATTTTGTATATCCCCAAACTGCAACTTATTTATGTAAGCTGATGACTCCACATTAACGTGTGGCTCCTCAAACATTAATAGAAAGCAGCTTAAACACAGCTGTTAGGGACTTTTCGATTTGCACGTTTACTAGTAGACTGCGACGTATGCGGTCACAAGTAGACTGCGACGTATGCGGCACGCTAAATGTTGTACCTTACCTTTTCGATTTCTACGACTACGACTACGCTCACTCAGTGACGTCATGCCTTATGTTTGGCGCGCGCGCGCTCGCGCGAAATTCGATTAAATAGCTAGATCAGACATTATGCCGAATCTCCATAGACTTAGGGAAGAAATTCTCCTCGCATACATCACCGGCGATTTAGACGACGAAGAATTCATGTTGCTATATGACGCCAATCGGCCTACGAATGTAGACTTTAAGTACAAGGAGTATGAGAAATTCACCTTACAAAACTATAACGACGATTGTGCTGCAACAAATTGGCGATGCATAAATAGAATGTGTTCATTTTATGAATTATTCTACAAGAATTTTGATTTAAGGGAAATTACAGACAAGAGAATGTGTTAATTTAAAAAAAAACTTACGCTTCCACCACTCTCTGCTTGAAGAATCAAGTCAATCGGGTCCATTTTGTAACTTCAAATGTGGTGTTTCTTTCCTGATGTGGTGTTTCGTTTCTACAAAATAGTGATTTGCACACTATGTCGTCACAGTTTTCCAACGACGGCAAAACAAGGTTGAACGCGTTCGAGAATTCTGCTACGAACGACGAGTTCGTCGATGCGCATGCGCACTGCTTCACAAATGACCGCATACGTCGCAGTCTACTAGTAAACGTGCAAATCGAAAAGTCCCTGTTATAGTTTTCACAACTGGTACGTAAGAAACAATCTATAGCATTAAACGCCACCAAAACTAAATGTATGCTTATTGGTACAAGGCAGAAAATATCCAATGTTGACTTAAAGGTAGTATTGTCATATATTTCAAGTTCACGCAAAGGGTAATTACCAGCAGTACGCTTGCCGATTGTTAAAACGTGTTTATTTAATGTGTCAGCAATGTCGGCAGATTCGTCAATATTTCACCATTTTGGGGGAAGTAATCGAATTTGTTACAGTTCAGTTGTCTGCTCATTAGGGAGTACCTCCTGCAGAGTTTTCCACATCATAGGTGAATTGCTTTTGATTTCTTCTAAGGCGGATGTGCGAGTGTTCACTCTTTGTACTGCGGATTGCATTAGTTAACATTGTGCCACAGGTCTTTGTATTAATCCCAATGGATTTGTGAGCCTGTGCGCTTTGCAATTTTGTTTACACGATCGCGCTGCTGCACAAGTTTAGGAATTTCGCTATCGAGCCACTGTACTAAGGCACAACGTAACGTAACTTCGTACTCCAAAGCAGCTCATCGCCCGATGTTAATGATATCATTACAATAAAGTTCTCAATATTGACTGTTGTCTACTTTAATGCAAACCTTGTTTGAGCTTAAAAACTACTAAGAAGTTAAGTTCCTAAAATTATAAGCTCCGGTGATCTCATATTCCCTAATTTTAACGTATTTCATATTTACACCCATTCGTGTTTGAGAGGGTACAGGCAATTGCAATCAACTTCATGACTGTTTGTAATATTTCTTATGTGGTGGGTTTTATTCCTGCGTTTGGTAAAGTATATGTACACTTTGACGCTCGTTTTATGATTTCCATTATTATTATAATCATTTATTATTCGGACATTTTGATCGGACATTGCGCCGTGTAATCAGTGATTGGTCCATAATAAACAGTTTTAATGGCCTTTGACCCTTTCTTAATTAGGGATTGCACCACTTGAAACTTTTTTAAGTGGTGGATTTTGCTCCAGCAAGGTGTCAGCTACACATTAAACGTGTAATTAGCACTAATTACATACCTTCTTAATTAGACTTTGCATTATATATCATGTTCTTAAGCTTGTGATCAGTGATCGGGGTACGATCATCTGTTGATATACACATAAATGCAAGTTGCACTCAACGTTATAATTATTAGTGTTTAATGACTTATGATGACCTTTGACCCTTTCTTAATTAGGGATGGCACCACTTGAAACTTTCTTAAGTGGCGAATTTTACTCCAGACAGGTGTCAGCTACACATTGACACTTGTTTTATCCTTGCACTCAAAATTATGATCAAACGTGTAATTAGCACTAATTAAAGACCTTCTTAAATGTACTTAGCACCAATTATATTTTTTTTAAGTATACAAATCCTAAAAAACGACAAACTTTCGACTTCGAAGAAATTATGTTTGCACTCAAGATTATGATTAAATCGAATTTTTGGGGGTCTGTCAGGGGCTCCCCCCTCCCAACGCACCACTCGCCAAACTTAAGAAAACCCATTTTGCAGTTGTCCCAGTCACCCTGGCCCTACATATCCCACGCTTCAAACCTTTTGCACTCAAAATTATGATTAAACTCGGCTGGGCTCCCGGACTATATTATGAGATACACGAGTTCAAAAACATGGGGGGGACATTTGATATTGTGTCCCCCACCCTTCAAAATATGGGGGGGGGGGGGGGGCGTGTCCCCCTGTCCCCCCCAGGATTGACGCCCATGCCAGTATGTGAATTTGGAAGAGGATGTGAACTTGGATGTGATTTCGGAAATCCTTTGTTGAAATCACATCCTGCTACTGACCGTGTCCGCTTTGAATGGCATATGGATATACATACAGACACAGTGCCCCCAAAACTTGGTTTAAGCGACAAAAAAAACCAGGAGCTCATGTTTGTTTTTAACTTGGCCCAATGAAAGAAATACATTCTTGATGATTTACCCGAGTCAGTGCCATGCATGTTGCTGGTCAGATCTGCGTCGGGAGTGCCAGGCATGTTGCTGGTCGGGTCTGCTTCGGGAGTGCTAGGCATGTTGCTGGTCAGGTCTGCGTCGGGAGTGCCAGGCAGGTTGCTGGTCGGGTCTGCGTCGGGAGTGCCAGGCATGTTGCTGGTCGGGTCTGCGTCGGGAGTGCCAGGCATGTTGTTGGTCAGGTCTGCGTCGGGAGTGCCAGGCATGTTGCTGGTCGGGTCTGCGTCGGGAGTGTCAGGCATGTTGCTGGTTAGGTCTGCGTCGGGAGTGTCAGGCATGTTGCTGGTCAGGTCTGCGTCGGGAGTGCCAGGCATGTTGCTGGTCGGGTCTGTGTCGGGAGTGTCAGGCATGTTGTTGGTCAGGTCTGCGTCAGGAGTGCCAGGCATGTTGCTGGTCGGGTCTGCGTCGGGAGTGCCAGGCATGTTGCTGGTCAGGTCTGCGTCGGGAGTGCCAGGCATGTTGCTGGTCGGGTCTGTGTCGGGAGTGCTAGGCATGTTGCTGGTCAGGTCTACGTCGGGAGTGCCAGGCATGTTGCTGGTCGGGTCTGCGTCTGGAGTTCCAGACATGTTGCTGGTCGGGTCTGCCTCGGGAGTGTCAGACATGTTGCTGGTCAGGTCTGCTTCGGGAGTGCCAGGCATGCTGTTGGTCAGGTCTGCGTCGGGAGTGCCAGGCATGTTGCTGGTCGGGTCTGTGTCGGGAGTGCCAGGCAGGTTGTTGGTCAGGTGGTCGGAGGTGCCAGGCATGTTGCTGGTCGGGTCTGTGTCGGGAGTGCCAGGCAGGTTGTTGGTCAGGTGGTCGGGGGTGCCAGGCATGTTGCTGGTCGGGTCTGTGTCGGGAGTGCCAGGCAGGTTGTTGGTCAGGTGGTCGGGGGTGCCAGGCATGTTGCTGGTCAGGTCTGCGTCGGGAGTGCCAGGCATGTTGCTGGTCGGGTCTGCTCCGTCCTCGGTCACGAACTCAAGTTTTTCATCATTTTCTGACAAAGCAAATGAATGCAGAAGAATATATTTTTAAAATATTGATTATGCTATTGCTTGTTGTTCTACCTATATTTTTTTCAAAAGGTCAAATCTGCGATGGCCCTATAGCCAAATATCTTTCTCATGACATACTACTTTGACTGTGTGCCAAATTTCATGCTCGTATCAGTAAAGGCAAAATTCCTCCAAATATTTCCCCTATCTCTGCCCTGCTATTCAGTCCCTGCCTGATTTCGTGGGTTTTTCCCGGGATTTGTTCCTAGTTTTTTCCTCATTGTCTTCTATACGGGTTTCTTCAGGCTTGCGAGCTACAGTGCCTATAGGACACTTTTGAGGGATCCTTGATTTCATGTACCTTCTAATTGTCTTCTCTCTACAGGTTTTTTCAGGAATGCGAGCTACAGTGCCTAGGACACTTTTGAAGGATCCTTGGTGTATTAACAGAAAGATTCGATGACAATGCCTATAATGAAAGTTAATTTCTGTGATTACCTTTTGTTTCGTTGATGTGAATATGCTGGATGTTTGTTCCCAGTTTGAGCTTCGTAGGTGTAGACTCTGCGCGTCCAGACATGCCCCTGGTCGGGGTTTCACCATGTCGGCATGATATCGATACAACTACAACGATAAACAAGACTAGCTATATCAAAGACCCAGGACTGCACGAGGGCAGAAGACAGCCAGTGAAGTCACTTGTTTTGTTGTGAACTTCTTTGTTGAGCTTGATGTATTTATTCAGAGACAGTCATACCTACCAGGGATGTAGTCGAGTCCACCACAAGTCCCTGCAAGTCCCTATAAGTCCCTGCAAGTCCCTATAAGTCCCTGCAAGTCCACCACAAGTCCTTCAGTTCTAATTCAAATCACAAGCTATACTATTCAAATCAGCTTTGACAAAAAAGCATTCCTTTGTCATTGTTTATCCAGTTACTTGTGACTGCCTTTATGAAGGGACTTGTGACTGGCTTCACGAAAGGACTTGTGAAAGGACTTGCAGAGACTCGACTACAACACTGATACCTACCCATTGTTTTCTGGGATGATTTCTCCTGTGCATTTGTCGATGACGTCAGTGAAATGATCTTTGATGACCTCTTTGATTTAAACGATTTAAATTTCTTCCGCACCTGTCAGGCCACAGAGTGATAAATTTGCTTAGAACAGATTTCAGGGATACAATTATCAATTGAGAAAGAAGTCTAAAAATTGATAAAATGTCTGAAATATGCATATCTTTCTGTAGTCGTAATGTCCGATTTCAGACAAATATCTTAAGAATCTCATCATGCCTGGCTTTTAAATACAGTTATCGGTACCATTTTATTGAGTTACATACTTGATACAGAGCTAATCCCACCACTGCCACTAGTTTGAAACAAAACAAAAACACAGCATTACACTACACCATGCATTGAAGAACGCATCTGTTTAGTTCAGATTCTTTATTCGCATTAAATGCACAATAACAAGAAAAACAGATCATTGTCATTTATAGTTTTCCTGGCTATTTTAAACATTTTTCGTTCAAATTCACCAACGTAATCACATTCAATTTCACAGGCTTTTACCAAACTAATTGAGTCATCATTAAATTTGGTATTTGATCACTCTCAACATTAACTGCAGCATTCAGAGATTGATTTTGTCTGATATCAATAAATGTAAAACTGATATTAAATAAATCAGTCTGATGTGTGCTATAGTCATGCACACGTCAGAGATTTCGGCAACAGTTGGCAGTCGAATTTGAGCCGTAATGAGAAATAATGAATGTAAGATTTGATGAATTTGAATGAAAAAGTTTTAAAATAGCTGGTCAAACCTATATATTACCTCTTCGTCTAAAAGGCACTGAGTCACAAACAGAAACACGCCCTGTTTAAAAGAGAGAAAAAAATGCCTGATAAAGCTTGACCCAAAACGCAGAATTACGGCTATCGTTTAAACATATTATGCAATGTTCGTGATAACAATAGTTAAGATGCAATATCTTGCAGATAAATATGGTGAACAAAACAAGGTGAATACGATTAATACTGCTGCAAACTGCTTACTGGCTGGAATGACCTGAAATATACAAATCAAATAAGTTAAGAGGGCCTAATATTTCGATCTTAACAAGATCTTCTTCAGAGACTAAATGACTGTGTACAAGAAACAAACATATATAGGGCAATATACAGCATGATGCACATCATGGACGCTGAAAAAAAAGCAAAAAAAAAAAAGCACAGAGTTCAATGGAACAAACAACAAAAGGAGGATTAGGTTGAGGGATTAAAGGGTGAGGTCAGTGTGGGTAGGATCAAAGGCGGGGTAGGAACAAAAACAGAAGGGATAAAGCCACAAGGAAAGGGGTCCAGGGTGGAGATCAAAGGGAAGAACTAACAAATAAGTGACAGTTTTGGTACGTTTGGCAAAATTTATACAGACTTGAATGAATTGTTTGGAAACATTTTCAATTTATACATTTCAAAGTTGTCCCGAATTTCATGTCTTGTTCAAATTCCGTATCTTCAAACAAGCAGTCCTGAACTTAAAGACGCTAATTTCAAGACGTACTTTAAGAAGGTGAGTTTAAATAGACTCACCTGAAGTGAGTTGCAAATGACGAAAACATATGCAAAGAACGTCGTATTTGGGTTGGAGTATAGTAAACCGGTGATCCATGTGAGTCCGATTAAAGGTGATAAGATCAAGACGAGTCGAAGACCAGCCCTGGAAAAGAGAACCAAGCAGAAAGTATCAGTGTAAGGAAAGCAACAAAAAAGTAAAAAGCGAAACCAGCAAGGCCAGCCCCCATTCTGCCTAGAATAGGGTCAACTTTAGTCTGGACAAACTCAACACAAAGTACATTAGGGTGATTTTAACACCCAAGTTCAAGTTTTTGCCCGTCTGCGAGATGGCAAAAATCTAAGCTATTAAAATACTTGTGGTTTTACCCCTTCTGTTTTTGTTCCTACCCTGTTTTTGATTCAACCCACATTGACCTTACCCTTTAATCCCTCAGCCTAATCCTCCTTTTGTTGATTGTTCCATTGGACTCTGTGCTTTTTCTTTTGTGTTTTTTTCGCCATCCATGATGTGCATCATGCTGTATGTTGTCCTATATGTTTGTTTTTTGTACACAGTCATTTAGTCTCTGAAGAACATCTTGTTAATATCGAAATATTAGGCCCTCTTAACTTATTTGATTTGTATATTTCAGGTCATTCCAGCCAGTAAGCAGTTTGCAGCAGTTTTATCCTTACCCATTAAAATACTGTGAAACAGTTTTTAGGGTATTTTTGCCATTTTATTGATTTATGCATTTCACAGCTAAACGGACCATCCTACACCCCCATATTTGGGTATTAGCCTTACCTCAAAAGGCTTTTGTCTTGTTTGAAGCAAATTTGCACACACAAATAGAAATTCAATAAAAAAACAACCAACACACAATTTAAGTCATGTTCTTACTAAAGTCGTTTTTTGTTATTTAACAGCCTTAGTGGCTGATGTATTTACCCAAATGTATTGATACCAAATGTAATTATACCAAAATGTGTAAAATAACAAAATAATCAGCGATTTACTTACTTCATCCTCTGGGCCTCTGATCTTTTCTTATTGGTTTGAAGGGACATGAATATGAAGATTAGACGAATCAGAATTACCGTGTTGAACTTCAAACAAAAGAAAAAGCGTATACAATTCCATTTGTCTCAGATTTCTCTGCAATTTTTTTAACAAGTAATTGTTTCAAACAATTAGAAAGAAGAAAGTTTATAAATACACCGATGTTACTCAAGCCAAGTGTCCATTTAGTTTAGTTTGAGGGAATTGGCTCCGCGCTTAGATACTAACAATTCTACAACAATAATCAAATCAAATCTAAACTTACAATCATTATGATGATAACGGGAGTTATGAAAGACCAGACGAGACCGTTTTCAAAGGATAACCAGCAACTGGATATAAACAAATAAAAAAGGAAATTCATTTAAAAAAACAGATAATGTTTCAATACTAAACAGATTCTGGTAAAATATTTACTGGTTAAATATTTACAATCGAACCGAGTTAAACTTGTCTTACTTTTGACTTTCCAGATATCCATTGAAGCGAGCTGCCATAGTTATCAACACAACCACAGCTGGGGCACCTGTTAGTAATGAATTGGTATGTCATCATTATAGTTCCATATACCTAATAAAATTAGCAAATCAAATCACCAATCCATGAAATAGTTATTTGTCAAAGATGTCGCTGACAGCCGTAGCTAGCCACCGTGAGGCTAAAAACCTGACGAATGGACAGGGAAAACCCGTGTGGCAAAAAAAACACACAAAAATCCAACAAAATCCAAGACAAAGCATGTTCAAAGTTTACAGCGAGTTCACAATTGAGTAGCTCATACGCATCGAATTAGGTAAAGACAGATGGGTTAGCCATAACAGATTTGCTGATCAAACACTCAAACATGGGCCATAATTATCACGATCATCACGTGATGGTATCAGTCAGTCGCGGTCGTAGCCAAGCCATTGATAAATTGCTATGTTCGAACCAACCGAGGCTTACTTTGAGATTGGATGCTTTTTCCTTTAGTCGCAAATAACAACGTTGGGCTGCAATAACTGCTTTTTAAGTTACATTGAGCTCAATGAAAAAATATGTTTAGATCTTCATCTAAGTCCAACCTGTCTGGCTGCCATATATTTGTCCATTGCTTAGAAAAAACGTACATGTGTGTATGCGTGTGACCTATTCCATCAGTGACTCTACGCCATGATCAGGGTCTGTGGTGGCTGACTCGGGTCAGCCTGGGCATTAACACCTGTCGGCCTGGGTACTACGTGAGATAAACAAGTGCACCCAGCCAGTGTCAGCCAGTCAAGTTCATAACGAGGGCGGTGTTCTCACCCCAGCCGACTACCAGCCACACCGGCAAGCGGATCTTTCTCTGAAACGTTGGTGTGGACTTTATCAGAAGAAAGACGCCCTCTAGCGCCATCCAGGAAAATACTGCCAACAAGAAGAAATGCAGGAATACGGCAACTGTTGCGCAGCCGACCTAAAAATCCAACAAACCAAATCAAAACTAGAAGTGTTCGTCTTGTATTGGTGAGTATACAAGAAGTAGAACTCTACATCATACAGACGTGTGATGGATGAGTATATGCCTACATCAATTATAATTATGTTCAAGGATGAACCAAAGGTGTAGACTACTTATATATATCAGGTTGTATTAAATCGAGTCAATCATAAGTCACTACATAAGTCAGGTTACAAGTATCAAATGACCCTAGTGTTCATAGGGAGGTTTTCGAAACCTTCATCTTAAGCTTCGGCTTTATCTAACTTTCGAATCCCTGAGAAACAAAAAGAAATGGAAGCAAACGACAATATTTTGAAACTTTTGGGTTCACATCAATAGATCGAACCACAACAGGCACCATAATGTAGCTGGAGTTCTCACAGTTGAGAGTCTAAGATCTCCTTAAGCCTTGGACAAAAATAGGGATTAAAAAAAGAGTTCAGAAAGCGCCAGTAACGGACGCCACGTCATCATCATCATCATTCGAAACGTTTATTTCCAACGTAATCTTACCTTGTCAGGTGTATCGATAAATAGAAACGTGGTGTGTGCAATCAACAATGAGAAAGCCAGGTTGGCGTGCATCATGATCCGAAAGCTCTTCAGTCTGTCAGAGGACAACATACACACAAATACTAAACAAAATAAACATGAGTGCTAAGACCTAACGGCGTCACGGTTCGTTTTAGTGTGGAGACATAATGACCTACGTCACGCTTTGTTTCAGTGCCAGGACCTAATGACGTCACGCTTTGTTTTAGTGTCAAGACCTAATGACGTCACGCTTTGTTTCAGTGTCAAGACCTAATGACGTCACGCTTTGTTTCAGTGCCAGGACCTAATGACGTCACGCTTTGTTTTAGTGTCAAGACCTAATGACGTCATGCTTTGTTTCAGTGCCAAGACCTAATGACGTCACGCTTTGTTTTAGTGCCAAAACCTAACGGCGTCACGCTTTGTTTCAGTGTCAAGACCTAATGACGTCACGCTTTGTTTCAGTGTCAAGACCTAATGACGTCACGCTTTGTTTTAGTGTCAAGACCTAATGACGTCACGCTTTGTTTCAGTGTCAAGACCTAATGACGTCACGCTTTGTTTCAGTGTCAAGACCTAATGACGTCACGCTTTGTTTCAGTGCCAAGACCTAATGACGTCACGCTTTGTTTTAGTGTCAAGACCTAATGACGTCACGCTTTGTTTCAGTGTCAAGACCTAATGACGTCACGCTTTGTTTTAGTGTCAAGACCTAATGACGTCACGCTTTGTTTCAGTGCCAAGACCTAATGACGTCACGCTTTGTTTTAGTGCCAAAACCTAACGGCGTCACGCTTTGTTTTAGTGTCAAGACCTAATGACGTCACGCTTTGTTTCAGTGTCAAGACCTAATGACGTCACGCTTTGTTTTAGTGTCAAGACCTAATGACGTCACGCTTTGTTTAAGTGTCAAGACCTAATGACGTCACGCTTTGTTTCAGTGTCAAGACCTAATGACGTCACGCTTTGTTTCAGTGTCAAGACCTAATGACGTCACGCTTTGTTTCAGTGCCAAGACCTAATGACGTCACGCTTTGTTTCAGTGCCAAGACCTAATGACGTCACGCTTTGTTTCAGTGTCAAGACCTAATGACGTCACGCTTTGTTTCAGTGTCAAGACCTAATGACGTCACGCTTTGTTTCAGTGCCAAGACCTAATGACGTCACGCTTTGTTTTAGTGTCAAGACCTAATGACGTCACGCTTTGTTTCAGTGTCAAGACCTAATGACGTCACGCTTTGTTTTAGTGTCAAGACCTAATGACGTCACGCTTTGTTTCAGTGTCAAGACCTAATGACGTCACGCTTTGTTTTAGTGTCAAGACCTAATGACGTCACGCTTTGTTTCAGTGCCAAAACCTAATGACGTCACGCTTTGTTTCAGTGCCAAGACCTAATGACGTCACGTCTTACTAAACTGCGACTCACCGACAGAGGGCGTAAACCAACAATGTCAACACGAGGCAAGTAATGGAGAGAGCTAGTCCTATCTTGGTCAATATCGCCAACATCCGGGCATCTAACTCACTCAGCTGCACCTGTTAATTAGTATGTAACACAAAATATTAATTAATAGGTCCTAACTGTCGTTAAATGAAACCGATAAGAACGTCGACTTTCTGCCCCCGTTTTACAGAGACTATAGTAGGCCAGCGCTCAATTAAGTGGTGGGCCTTAACCTCCATAAATCCTTTACCCCCCCCCCCCCCTCCCTCCCCCCCTCCCCCCCTCCCTCCCCCCCCTTCCCCCCCTCCCCCCCCCCCCCCCCCCCCACCCCCCCCCCCCCCCACCCCTCACCCCTCCCCCCTAAAAAAATAAAATAAAATAAAACAATTACACGGGATGAACGACGGCCAAGGAATGCCTCGATTGACTGACAATTGTATTAACTTTTCGAGCTTGCAGGTTGTTCATGCTTCAAATACATGTTTTTTTCGCAATCTTAAAAACGAGTTACTGTCTGTCACATTGCAATGACGGATCTACCTGACACCATAGTGATGATCGACATACCTCGGTCGTTTGCATCAAGATGGCAAAATTGGTCAGATGATTGCAGCTGCACTCCACAGAATCAGCCGTCTGGTGGCTAATGCTACAGCCTTGAGTTGACCAATCACTGCAAGGAAAAAAAGAAAACAGTGTCACGCATGCGCACGCATCATTCACTGCGTCATATACGCGCACGCGACACTGGTTACTAGCGCGTACTGGCTAAACGTCATGCGGTGAACATTGGGTGACGTCATATTTACACAGGGCTATTAAGATTGCAATTAGTATGTTAAAGAATTCAATATTAACTTACGATTCTTGCTCAAAGCAACACAGTGGCTCCACATCTGTAGGATCATACTAAAAGTTAACAATAATAATAATACGAGTAAAAATATCAACTAAATGTAGAGAATTATTCACAATTTTAAAGTGGCCATATTTCAACTAGGATTAATTTCCTGGGCTATCCCCTAACCCATTCTTCCTTATGGACCTTAAAGATCAATTTGTGACGGATAAACAAAGTCTGGAAATTCCTATTTTTTTAATAAAACTCAAACAATCTATTTCGTGAAACCCTGTGAAGACCTTTTTACTTTGACTGTCGTCGGGTTTATTGTGTTATCAGATGGTTGTATTTTCGGAACTAAGTGAAATCACAAGTCACACTCACTCGCTCAGTCACTGTCAGCCATTGGTGAGATGTGTACAAACAAAAGGGAGCTTTAGGCTGACCAAGAAACCAATAATCGTTTAGGTTTAAACTTACCGAGTCAATTGTAAAATAAAGCAAGACTGGGTAGTCTGGGAAGTCAGTAACGAGATATCCGCTTTCGTTGCGAACTTTAATATCAAGTATATCGCTGCCGAATCCTGTGATCCTGAAACCGTCAGGAATACCCTTCAATGTGGGAGGCACTAAAGGGGCCTTAGCAACACACAGGGTGGTAGTGACTATTGAAAGAAAAGAGAAAAACAGAACTATAACACTGGTCACTAGTGCACATCTACGTGCCCCGAGGGACTTTGAGTGACCAGAACAGGGGATCCAATTATTCTTACCATTGCATTTACAAACAATCCTTGTTTGTATACCATATACAACCCAGCTCAGTTAAGGTAAGCGGCGGGTAAGCGGCGGGTAATTTAGTGAGTAATTTGGTGGGTAATCGGCGGGTAACCTAGCGGGTTTCCAGTGTATGAACCAAATTTGTTTAAAGATGATCCCGAGTCTAAGTTCCCATTGGATTTAATGTTGTCATTAAACCTAAAAATAAAGGCCAATGAGAACACAGCTTCATAAGAATGTCAACAATTGCCCCATGAAATGCAAATAAACAGAACCCTGCTTACGTTTGCCGCCACCAGGAGACAAGGGAACCTCTACGTTGTACGATTTGGATCCAAGTTGTTGCTTAGTAGTTGTTTTCTGCTTAACGGTCCGGGTCTGATCACAAATGCCTAAAAAAAGAAGATTAATTTCGTAACCTTTAAAATTTACGTATTGTACATGTGGGTTGTTATTTTTTTGGGGGGCAGTTTGCAAAGACTACTGAGTGATCGAAGAAGCTGGACTTTAATCGTGTCGTTAGCGGGTGCACTGTCAAATACAATGGTCTTTTGCCGGCAAAGACTAGATAAGTCTGATACAAAGCAGAGCCAAGAATTAGGAAAACAGCCTCGATTACGTCCCCATTTCGACACGGGGCGCTAAGGTATTATCGAACAGACCCAAGATGGCGGTATCCCTGAAACGGCTTATTTATAGTGGGTAAGAAATTGGTCTGAAAATACTTTTTTGTGGCCATCAGCTCGGTGTAAATGGTCTCTTTTTCCAACTGATTTATAGAGACTCCATAAATCTAATGTTCTGTCGAAATCCCAGTGGTTAAAGACTAGAGTTTCTTCTCTCAGATAAAACCACAAAGTAAAGTGGAAAGTGGAAACATTCCGCGCTATAGGCGCTGCATGCATTATACTGATCTGGAAGCTGACTTTAAAGCATTAAAATGGCTATAAGGCCTAAAATGAGTTTAATTATTTCTGACTTGTGTACCTGACAGTGAAATATTCTCAGATACGACGCCATAATCTGAGGAATTAGCGACGACGCCATAATCTGAGGAATTAGAGACGACGCCATAATCTGAGGAATTAGCGATACACACGAGGCTAGCGTTCTCGAAATTGAACGCGCTGAAGTTCGATAACTTAAAGCGGGAGTTTTCCACGTGCGTGGCGTTCTCCACAAGGGCGTCCTCAGGCGGCAAGAGGGAATTCGATGCAGTGGTGGTGTACAAACTCAATGAAATATTGTATCCACAGTCACTTGTGCAGTTTGCATACAGCGTGTCGTTCTGGCACCAGGCTATAAGATAGACTCTGTCGCATTCTGTTGAGGTAAAATAAATAAATAATGTTGACTATGCAAATTAAGATGGTGGTAAATAATGTGGCAGATAACCATTTATATGCTTGATCACCATCTAAATGCTCCCGACAAGATGGAACGGCTTACATTGAGACCACGTGACCCGTGACGTTATTCCTACAGGTGTTGGCTATGGTAACCGCCCGATATACCAACCATAAGCATTTTGGCACGCTATTTAACCCCACATAAAACCGTACTTTTGTACTTTTAAACCATTCGTATTTCAAGAGATATAAATGTACATGCACCATGGAAGAATATAGAGAAGAAGCCTAGAGACCAGACTAAACAGTAACCACGATATCCAATATGGCCCCGCATACACATGTACGTTTGTTTATGGTGTAAATCGAGGAGTTTCCTTTGTTCCTCTCGAAAATTTTCTTTGTTTGTACTCTAACTTTTTCCGACGGCTCTCATTGGTTTTGTACACAAATCTCAATCGAGGTCGTCCTCGATTCTAACCCTAACCCCAATTCACCTTCGTGTCGCCAGGTATGTGTCCTCCATTTACACCATAAACAAACGCAGCAAAATAATGTGCATTTATATTGCGCACGTATCCACGCTCGCGGCGCTGGTATAAACAACTTATTACCCCGTTCAATTCATCAGGCACAGGGCCACGGCAGCCGATAAAAGCACCCAATTCGACCTCGATCTTCACATGTACCCATTTATGACTCCTGGGTGGGGAGAGGCAATTGTAGTTAGGTGTTTTGCCCAAAAGAGAAATTGGCATCAAATTTACTCAAGTAAATTGGGGTAGTGGCTGATGCACGATCAGCAATGTTACGTAATCAAGAAGAACATGTTATATTCTACAAAAATATATAATCAACAAACACTATTATGAAACACGTGCGTATGTGTACTAACAATGAAAATCCATTGTTATGTGTTCACAGTCAAGATTGAATCTTGAGTTGCGCAGTGTGCACATACGCGTATTTATATAGTTATTAAACCAAACCAAGCATAACGCTACAGTTATCTTTAAAACATAATTTTCAAAGTACAGAAAGCCAGACTCCTGCTGGGTAGCCGGCCGGAGTGTTAGTTAATAAGTTTTACGAACATGGTATTTCGATTCAAAGCAGCTAAACTCCACCACAATAACCATCTATGCACCAACCACCCCCCCCCCCCCCCCCCCCCCCCCCCCCACCCCCCCCCCCCCCCAAAAAAAGGGGTACCTATTCACTGAGGAGAAATGAGTGATAAAGTGCCTTGCTCAAGGGCACACATACATCACAACCCCGCTTGACTCGAACCCACAACCTGCAGAATTACCCACGTCACTTCACTACGACTGTTTAATGTAGCTGATTGTAAAGTAACCCATTCAGTAGCTAAAAGTGGGTCATTTTTGGCTGATGTCTAGTTTAAAAAAAATTGACAAATACAATGAAAAACATTGCAAATGAAGATAGATGAATAATTGCCCTTGGAATTAATCGTTTCAATTGTTGCTGACGTGCAGCGCACCGCTCATTATTGAAATTATCTATTAATGTGGCGCGACATATTATGCTGGTGAAGTCGGGCACAAAATATCACTTTTGTGTATAGCACGTACAAGCACGATGTACCGCGAAAACGCCAACTCGTTACTATTTGTATGTCCTTCAAGTTAATCGGTAATAATAGCACGAACGCGAAGTCAGGTTGGCGAAGCGGTTCTTTTCTCACAGCCTTCCGCCGCTGTGACAAGGGGCCAATTTTATAAAACGTGTAAGCACCAAACTTTGCTTAGCATGACAAATCTTCCTTGAAAAAAACAGGGCTACAAACAAATATTTCAGTTAATGTTTATTGTTTGTGACTGGTATTCAGCTGGTTTTTGCTTTGAATAAAAAGCACGTCGAGTTTTGGCCGATAACCTGTTTTTACTGAGCAATATTTTTTGTGCTAAGCAAGTGTTTGTGCTTACATGTTTTATGAAATTGGCCCCTGGGTTCGGTCCCCAAATACCAGATAATTGTCTTGAACATCGCATTCAATTATCTCTGCCATGGTAGGTACATTATCGGCAATATCACAAAATATTTATGACCACGTTCCAGGAGAACAATTTGCTGTGGACATCTTTGTAAATGCATAATTACGGTCAGTTTATTAATTGAAGAGAAATTCGTTAGATTGTACACATATACGCATAATACACTTACACGTGTGTAAACACCTTTCATTATTAACCCCCTATTGTTCCTCTTTTGTTGTATTTTGTTGAAGGTCTCCTATATAATTATATTTTTTTACCACGATTTTCATCGTGGACTTTCTGTCAATCGTGGACCTTATTGTCCTCTTGTTTGTTCTACGTTCACTATTTGAATGCGGAAACAAACTCACATACAACGTATACAGTCTACCAATGTATCTTGGTTTATGAACACGCGTTGCCCACAAACAAATGGCGTTTAAAATACACGTTACACTATGTCACCTCGAGTCTTAATTAAGTCAGTGTTCATTAAAGAAAGCCACCGAAAGTGATCAATGCATTTCATAAAACAACTTAGGGATAAAGGACATGTTATTGACATTCTCACGTAATTTTAATACTTATTCCCAATTTATTTCAATTTCAATAAAAACAAATCATGTTTCAGCTATCTACCCCTGACGAATAATTATAAATACGATGAAATATAAACTTGTTCCCACCTTCACGAATGAAAAGACAACAGAAACAAATTGTCATCGATATTTCAGAAAATAAAGTATTCATCCATGTTTGTTTTACCCGTACGTTCATGTAATATGATTATAATAAGCAGCCTTCGCCCAACTTTATTAATTTAATTGATTGACTCGAGGGAAGAATACCTTGGATAAAAATAGGCGGCAACATTTCAACTGCAGTCGACCGTTAACAAAATTAATGAAATTGTTTGCATTATGCATAGTGACGAAAGGACTTCCAACTGTTGCGAATAAAACAACAAGCTTCATGATTTTCTAATTTATTGTCTGTCTTCCGGCGTGACCAAGCAGAGTATTTCTTCCAGACAAATTTAGGCCTAACAATTGCCTTTGCATCGCTTCAAACTCTCCGATAGAAACAGCGATTTACATATTGTATTTGGTATTTGCCAGCTTTGCGTATTTGGACTTGTTTTATACTTTTATTTGCATGTGAACAAATAATCACATTGTGAGCTTTTATAGTCTGTAGAATATTAACAAAATGAAAGATTCGTCTTTGATTGTTTTGTTTTCAGCAATTATAAAAACCATATCATTGTGTGTGTTCGTGGGTGCGTTTGTTTATGGTGTAAATGGAGGACAGATGCCTGGCGACACGAAGGTGAATTGGGGTTAGGGTTAGAATCGAGGACGACCTCGATTGAGATTCGTGTACAAAACCAATGAGAGCCGTCGGAAAAACAAAGCCGAGTACAAACAAAGGAAATTATCGAGAGGAACAAAAGAAACTCCTCGATACAAGAACATTTTGGCGAAGAAAAAGACAGCTCGCTACACCGCAGATCGCAACACAGGTTAGTTTTAAGTGTCTTCCCAACTGAACAGTGTCTTCCCGAAATGACGTCATAGACACAGCGCCCGCAGTTGCCTGCATGCTCCCTTTAAATTTAATTATGTCAATTACAAATGTACCTGGAATCTTTTGCTCATCAATCGTAATTAATAACGTGCTATATATGCCTTCCGTTCTAATAATAACACCCTCCATTATTCAATTCAATTCAATTCAATTCAATAGAACATTTATTTCCACATTCTTACTCCTAATTACATTGAATAATACATGTACATTAAAAACAAGTGTGGAGGCTCTAAAGCACCTCTACTTGTATGTTCCTATAGATGCGCAATGACATCAAGAATCGATACTGACAAAATTAATCAGATACCAAGAATAGATACCTTAAGTAGTCTTGAAAGTCAATTGACCTGTCGTGTGTGTTTTTATCGATCCAAGGACAAACCGAGAAGGTACACTTTCGTCGTAATAATTCGCGTGGCTTAATCATTACGCAAAAATAATAGTGCAGGATATAGAAAAAAAGTGCCCTGGTATAAAGGGAAATATGTACTTCTATAGTGTTATCCATTGTGTTTTAAAAACTTAATTTTGGGGAAAAATTAAAAATAAAACTAATATCGAGCTAATCATCCGTTCTTACTGACAGCTGAGAATTAAGCTAAATTGCTAAGTACGCGGCTACAACGTGGTCGAGTTAATGACCATGGAGCACAGCAAGAGATTTATTGTCTTTTTGCTTTATAGTTATTGTACCTGTTCTCATTATTAGAAACGGGATTATTTTCTGCCGCAGCTCCAGATCAGCGCAATTACCTTAACAGGCGCAGTCAAGCATATTGGTGCCAATCATAGAGCTATATTAAATTATATAGAGCGCTGACTCGATGTACAAAGTGATGCGAGCTGAGCGCATCCATGTTTGTGCACAAACCTATGGAAACCTCAACATTTTGTACGGCTTTTGTACGGCTATTTGCAAATCTGCGTTTGTATTCTATACAGTGCGTTACCGAAGCCGATACGCCCAAAACCGAAACGCATGATCAGAAAATGAGCGCAAACATCGCAAATGCGGGTGCGTATCTGAGCGCTGCAGTTGATTTTGCCGTGACTTTTTTTAACTGACATGACGCGCGTAAAGTTGTTTGCGTCTGTTCTACTTGCACGCGCGTTGCATTTAGAATACACTTTCAAAGTTAAATCTATCTATTTTTATTATGTTCTACAACACGCACATGAATTCAAAATGTCTGCGCGCAGAATGGATTCAAAGTATCTCCGCGCGTAAGAACGAAGAGTTAGCGTTAATATATCTCTATATGGTGCCAATAATGCTCACTTGATGTTCACTTGATAGTAAAAGCATGACATTATAGAGCCAGCGCAGATTTGACCTTTATAAAAAAACAAAAACAGCAATGGCAGCCATTTTGAAAATAGCTTGCTATTTTACCTTTATTTTCTTAATGGTCAAATCTGCGATGGCCCTTTAGCCAAATATCTTTCTCATGACACTATGATAGTGCGCCAAATTCCATGCTTTTATGATAATTTGAATGAACATTTTTGTCACCAATCAGACTGCTAGTACCCACTTGCAGTAAAATGTCTTGCCCAAGAACACAAGCACCATCTAAGCTAGCATCGGCACAAATCCACACCAGACAATGCCCCATATCACTATTTAAAGCCAATGCTGATGGCGTTGTGCCTTTTCGGAACTAGCCGTTATAATTTGAATTGTAGCAACGTCTAAAAGTAGCTACACTGCCGGCACTTCGCCATGGTCTATTTGGTATCGCCGATGGCTCGATCCTGACCTACTATTTACACGTCTGGGTATAACAAAGTCAGGTTAGGGAACCAGACTGAAATAGATATACACCGAACGTTATATAAAATCAACGGAAAACATAAATGAATAAAGGAAAACAAAAGGTTTGATTGACTTATAAGTGAAGATATGAACCAGTTCGCATTTCTTTAGCGAGAGGTAAAATCGCTCTTAATTCGGACGTATGAAAATTGAATTGGCTGCTCATTTGCCAAAATTGACCCATATTGTACATCGGTTGAATAACACATTATGAATTACCTATTGAGACTTTGTCTATACCATTGCAAAAACAACAAATAATGGGTTACCTTGTATGCTTGATATCTGCGCCACAACTCCACAGAGAAGAATGACAACGAAACGAGGAATTCCTACCATCTTGAGAGAGCAGAAAGGAATATTAGGCCGCATCCGAATCTCTTGTCTATGGCTATTGTCTTGGTGTTCGCCCATTCAAATACACGTGAGCAGGCTGAAAATAGACGTAGCCGTAGCTCTAGAAGCCCGTTTCGGACACGGCCTAAGTATTGCAATAATTGATGCTCATCCAACCTTTCACGAAGCAGGCGATCGTGAAGTACACGGCAACAGTATTGTCAGTTCGTTCGGTCTCATCCATCCACACCGCGCTGAACACCAAGACATTTATGAAAACATAAATAAATAAAAAGGAACCGCCAAATTCAGCGCAGCCCGCCCTCTGTCACCCGTCAACGCACAACTCGACAGGGATCAACTGTGCCGCGCCCGCTATCAATCGAAGCGAGTAACTGAACGTAGTTTGTGGTTAAAGGTAGGATACACCATTTGCAAATATACAAACATTTTACTGCCGAAATACTAAGAAATATCTTACTAATTTAAAAGTAAATAATGATTCTAAGCAGCTGGCAAAATGGTTGCGCTAGATATCCTGTAATTGTTCTGAAAAATTAAAGGTGATCGCGAAATAAAACCCACCAAAACAACAAGAACAACTGCCTGGTGCCATTTAAAAACAAACCCCGTTTTCTTGGTTTTTTTCCCTCGGCATCCATTATTTTAAAACCTTGGATATATAAAATAAACGCCATTTACTATGAAATACAACCTCCCCAAATCCACCCATTCCTGATAATTCAAGCAATTACCAATGGTGTGTCAACCTTTAACGCTTCAGGAAGTTAACACAAAGGACCCAGGGACGTGTTAGAAGGTTTTCAGCATGACTGCGTATTTAAACTGCTAACGGACGTAACAGTGTACATATGTTATGTACCAGTAAACGTGTAAGGAAGGTCCAGAGAAGTTAGGAGATTTTCGGCAGATTAAAACAAATCGACGTCCATACAAAGAAGTTTAGAATAATAAGTGACAGCGATTGATGTGGGCACAGTAGGCTGGCCTTGAGATAGTCTATAGTTGCGCACAATTGGGAGTACTCGTGCGGAGTGGCCTGCCTTTGTTTTACTAGCAGAATTTCCACAGAAAAGAACACGTCGACATACTAAGTTGGTATAATCATGGAGGAATAAGAAGGTTAATGCGGGCTGTTCTTCATAGCTGGCTGCGCACACACCACGAGTGGAGTACGTGGTCCTCATTTGTATGCGAGGAAGGGCGGAATTGCTATAGACGCTGCTTAACTATAGAGTAAAAAGCCGCATTTTGGTTGCAGCGTTTATTATGGCCGTCATTTTTGCGAAGTTAGGCAGATTTATGAGGTTGTGTGTGCCTCGGTGGAAGTATTTCCAACCCCGCATAAGAAGAATCCCTCGGACTCGCTTCAGGCTCCTGATGGCACCCTTGCTGATTGTACTACTAGGATTTGTTCAAGTTGCTTGGATGTTCCTTGCTTTGCAAGATGGTATGGTGGCAGTGAGCAGACCGGACCGGGCTCAGCGGGTTTTTGACGGTGGTGTGAAGCTAGATTTCGATACCCCTGTACGCTTAGTGTCAACCACGAACACACGGAGTCCTAATTACGAGTACAGAAAATGTAACCAAACTGCCTGCATGGAGAGACATGCTGGGAAACTAGACGGGAACGCGAGTGCGACTGACCCAAAAGCGACCAGCAAATCTCGAAGGGGGGAAATCACAAGCAAAGAAAATATCAGTAACATATGGACTTCAAGGTTAAAGACACCTGCTTATTCGCCTTGGTGTTCAGGGCGAAGTACAGTGAGCTCACATCCAAATGGTGTGACAGGTGTAAAGCCAAACACGACTCGTCACAAGTACTTCTTAACGGCTGTTTTGCTGGTACGGATCTACGCTTACGATCCGGCCAAACTAACAACCAGCGAAATGATGCAATGGATGCAATACCTTAACTACGCCGGAGTCGAACACGTCTACGTCTACGATGCGTACCTCTACAAGAACGAATCGCAGAGAGACGAACTAGAGTGCTTGATAAAGAATGGGTACGTGACCTACGTGGACTGGAGTCACAAGGCTAGACCAAAATACACCATAGCGGGCACCCAGATAGCTGCCTACCAGAAGTGTCTCGATAAGTACGGGGCAGAGTTCGCATGGCAGACGGCTATTGATATCGATGAGTACCCCTACTGTACCTTGGACCATAAGCCTGGATTCCTAGCCCGTGCCGTACGTAACGTAGCCGAGACGAAACCTAACGTGGGTGAGATATCTATGCATAACTACCTGTATCTAGGTAAACCTCTTAACCCTACGTCCCATCCGTTACTGATAAACCGGCTTTGGAGGCGTACCATCCATCGAGCTAACGCCCTAGTTAAGCCCATCTACCAACCAAAAGCGATCTCCGCGGCCAACGTGCACCACAACGCGCTCCGACGTGGATTTGTCAACTTTACACCGAAGGCAGAGTGGCTCCGAATGAGTCACTTTTGGGGGGCGCGGTTGCAAAACTGGGGGGAGGACACTCCCAAAGTCTTGAACATTACCATGGAGGATAGAGGTATGGAGATGGCCGTTTCGGCCCTCAAACCTTGCCTCAAGGGTTGTAAGATGGGGTGTTGTTAAGACAAAGAACCAACAACTGGTGTGGCTTCTATAGTACATGTTATCTATTTCGTTGTAAGTACATATTCAAGACATTGTATACAGTTTACTCTCGTTAGAGGTAGGATACACCATTGGCAATTGCTTGAATTATCATGAATTGGTAGATTTTTTTGGGGGGGTTGAATTTTATAATAAATATCGTTTGAGTTAACTGACCTGTCCGACATTTTAGAATCATGGATGCTGAGAAAAGCAAGAAAACGGCTTTGGTTTTCAACTGGCGTCTGGCAGTAGTTCTTATGTTGTTCTTTTTTATACTATATGATATCTATTGCGATCATTTTGCTGAGTGCCTACAATCATTATTTACTTTCAAATAAGTACGATATTTCACAATAATTTGGTAGTAATTGTTTTTGATATCTGCAAATGGTGTATCCTACCTTTAATAAAAACTCAACCGCATCTCATTAAAATGTTTTAATATAATATTATTGTAGTGAATTGTTGGTCCCATTCACTGTGGATATTAATGTAGAGTCGGGATCGAGGCTTTTCGTTTGCTGTATACCCACTGACCTCTATACATGGACAGATCATCCATTGTTTCATTTTGAAGTCGGCATGCAGAGAAGTGCAACATGGCGGACCCACGAAGTCACTCTGTGAGCCAATGAAATGTCCAGGTGTAGAGTTCAGTTGGTTGGTAAATCCACTGACCTCTACAACTGGACATTTCATTGGCTCACAGCAGTGACGCCATGTTGCACTTCCAGTTCGCGCCGACTTCAAGTGTTAGCACAGCAGAATATGGACAATGATCCGTCCAGGTGTTGAGGTCAGTGGCTGTACCCAGAATTGTATTAATAAGTTTGTATTAATATAACGAGAGTTGACTGTAATTGAATTCAGTACTACATGTATAACAACACAGAGAGCTTGCACAAAGCGCCCCCACGGTGGGCATTTGCGTTATACCCAGCACGATATGTGGCAGAGGGGTACCCCCCTCTTATCCCTATACATTATACACACTCAACACTATTGTTACCTAACACCCCCCCCCCCCTTAAAACCTAAACAGAATTCCTGAAATTCCGGGAACACAATGGTCAACACAAAAGAGGGGGGGGGGGGGGGTTTCTCTGCCACATATCGCGCTTCATGGTTTTTGTTGCACATAATACAGTTATCAAAACATGTCCACCGTGATGGCGCTCTGCCTCTGTGTAATATTTCTATTTACCAAAACATACTTGGATTTGAAACCTTTATGAACGAATGGCGTTGTGATTTCAGCTGTGAATAGTGTTTTCTTTTGGTTGTTGGGAGGGGGGGGGGGGGGGGGGGGGGGGGGGGGTTAACCCCTTGACGCCAGAGTACGGCTGTGGCCATGGCACTAATCCTTTAGCTAGTTGCTACGCTGTGTATATAGAGCGCGCCTTGCAGCTGATGGACGAAGGCCACTGTTCCTGTGCAGTCATATGTATCATCCGGTGCGGTACAGGAAACGTCAACATATTAAAAATGGGCTAATTTTACAGGACAATGTCTAGAAAGTGGCTTCTTAAAGATAGAGATGTACTCAAAGATTACATTTCTTTAAATGGAAATATCGAATCCTTGACAAGAACAGGTCATCTTCACTCAAAGGTCGCTTGTAACCTTTCCAAATAATATTTGTTGGTGCAATTCAAGGCCCTTTTTTCATTCGTCGATTCAATTGTTTAAAGGGATCTAACTGTTTTTATTTGGTAACTATGTTCTTTGATAATACTCAAATAAGAACCAGAGTGACCATATTAGGCAAGCTATACAGCAAAGGGAACACTCCCCCACCCCCCCCCCCCCCCCCCCCCCCCTCTCCTTTTTGTGTTGGTCATTTTGTTCCCGGAATAACAGGTCTTCTTTTTAGACATCTTGTGGGATGTGTTAGGTAACAATAGTCTGTGATTTATGGTGACTCTGGAGGGACTGGGAAAATTGCCGTCCGGCAATCGTTGAGAATTGATACAAAATTCTACATTTTAAAAAAACCAAAGCACCCCAGATGCCGTGATTTCACAGATGCTTGAACCTTGAGGCTAGATCCTACCCTATATTTTAGTTCTTCGTTTTTGCTTACATCCACTAAAAACCTGCGAGTTTAAACCATTCTCTAACTTTCCACAATTCTCCAAAAGTTTCCCACATAATTCCACAACCCAAATATCGTTGCGCTTTCAGTAGCACAATAGTGCCATACATAATGGGAGTTAATCAAAACAAGGTTTAGGAATCAAGCCAGTCACTCCAAGTTTGCATCTCATGATTGATTACCTAAAAGTTGACCTGTTAATTTATTCCTGAGTGTTCAGTATTTTCCACGCGCCCCTGACGCATAATAATTT
Organism: Crossaster papposus; assembly: GCA_037893245.1. NCBI lineage: Eukaryota > Metazoa > Echinodermata > Asteroidea > Velatida > Solasteridae > Crossaster > Crossaster papposus. The sequence goes on along the minus strand of JBAIAA010001045.1, from coordinate 191,136 downwards.
CTTTGTACAAAATATAAGGTTAGACAAAGGTGTTCAATCTGGAATGGCCTTTTTTATTTTCGAGTGTTTACAACACTCGAAATGTTAAGCAGCATTTGTTGAAGTGTTCTGTTATTCTCTCCCTGTGCCCGGCGGTATGCGCACGCATCGTATTTTACATGAATTTAGTTAAGAGTGACATCAGAGGTCACATAATTCAAAGGCGATTTGACCTGTGACGTCACTCCTTAACCAAATTGTGATGCAATACACGGTGCGGGCGCATACCGCCAGGACATTAGAATATAGATGTCAATAGATGGTACATCGTAGGAAAAAAATGTGCATGTAAATTTAAACTTATCTCTTCATGCTTGTGGTAATACTTTATCCATGCAATAAATACACCGTTTTGGAGCGGTTTTATGTCCTTTTATGAATAATGAGGAAAATTCATTCAAATAATCGGTTGCTGTTTTACTGGTCTATATAAAAAATTACATACGCAATACATGTATCTATCCTCGAGTGCGGCAGGTCGAAATATAGTGATGATAAAACAATTGGTCATATCATAGGCACGGGTAGATCTAGGTTTTAACTAAGGGGGAGGGTCATTACCAGCACGTTGTCGTGAAAGTTGGTACCTTAATATTTCTACACAATACCCCCGACACGGGGGGTTTTGTGTACAAACCTTACCAGCTTGATCAGACGGTTATTTACGATCCCCATGACAGCGGCCAAGCCGCAAGCCTGGGAGATGACCTTTTCGGGCATGGATTGCTGACCGCAGTGCATGTACATGTACATGTACATGTACAATTTACATGCAGCTGTAGAAACTATGCACACATGCAAGATTTTACTTTGTCAAGCTTCAGGCATTGAGACTTCTCCCACCCGTGAAGTATACTGTTCATACAAGCATAATGCATTGTTTGTGTATACACTTTTAATCATCCATCGATAAATGATGATTCGTGCAAACATAACAAACTGAGACAAGGTGAAACGTAAAGTTTCAAATGTTCAAGAAACACATTTTGCTTTTTAAAATCCTTGTTAGAATTAAAATAATATTATATAACAACCGTTTTTAGCGAGTAACACTTTTCTTGCTATCAGTTTGTAAACATGTTTAGAAGATATACGGCGCTCGTCTGTTTGTTTGTTAAGTACAAGTGAATAATGATATCGCACTGTCATGTACATGTACTGCAATGTTTACAACTCGCACTTCATTTTGAGAAAACTGTAAGTTATAGGTTCGTTGAACATACATTGCGTGAGCTTCTCGTCGCGGTTTACTGCATATGAACAACCCCTGAATCGGTGTGTAGCGAGGTTTATTCATGATTAACTCAATTGTTCAGACAAAAGAATAACAAGTGCATTCAGGTTGTTCAAACTGTGACGTATAAGTTGGCAAATCAGCATGTCTACCCGGCTCGTCCCACGTAGGCTCTGTACGCTCTAAAAGCAGTATTTTCAGAGTGTACTTGTACTTCATAGTCCAGGAGAAATAAGTTTTGACCTCAAACAAATTGTAACAAAAAATTGTTCACCACAATGCATTTCTAAAAGGTCCCCACAATGACATATTAAAAGTCTTAAAAAATTCAAGTGGTGGAAAAATGACTAATTTGCATAAATCGTTAATCCCTGCCGCGTAATATATTTATTCCCATATTTGGGTATATAATATATATATGACTACTTGTTGATATCTAAGTTTATTTTGGTGATTCTACTTACACATCCTTACAATAATAACATTTTCTAAAGCATGTAAGTGACTGAATAATTTTGAAAATAGACTAATGGTTCAAAATGACTATAATTTTTGCCTATAATTTGCACGCATTTACCTTGTCTTCAGATATCAACAAGTAGTCATATATATATTATATACCCAAATATGGGAATAAATATATTACACGGCAGGGATTAACGATTTATGCAAATTAGTCATTTTTCCACCACTTGAATTTTTTAAGACTTTTAATATGTCATTGTGGGGACCTTTTAGAAATGCATTGTGGTGAACAATTTTTTGTTACAATTTGTTTGAGGTCAAAACTTATTTTTCCTGGACTATGAAGTACAAGTACACTCTGAAAATACTGCTTTTAGAGCGTACAGAGCCTACGTGGGACGAGCCGGGTAGACATGCTGATTTGCTAACTTATACGTCACAGTTTGAACAACCTGAATGCACTTGTTATTCTTTTGTCTGAACAATTGAGTTAATCATGAATAAACCTCGCTACACACCGATTCAGGGGTTGTTCATATGCAGTAAACCGCGACGAGAAGCTCACGCAATGTATGTTCAACGAACCTATAACTTACAGTTTTCTCAAAATGAAGTGCGAGTTGTAAACATTGCAGTACATGTACATGACAGTGCGATATCATTATTCACTTGTACTTAACAAACAAACAGACGAGCGCCGTATATCTTCTAAACATGTTTACAAACTGATAGCAAGAAAAGTGTTACTCGCTAAAAACGGTTGTTATATAATATTATATTAATTCTAACAAGGATTTTAAAAAGCAAAATGTGTTTCTTGAACATTTGAAACTTTACGTTTCACCTTGTCTCAGTTTGTTATGTTTGCACGAATCATCATTTATCGATGGATGATTAAAAGTGTATACACAAACAATGCATTATGCTTGTATGAACAATATACTTCACGGGTGGGAGAAGTCTCAATGCCTGAAGCTTGACAAAGTAAAATCTTGCATGTGTGCATAGTTTCTACAGCTGCATGTAAATTGTACATGTACATGTACATGTACATGCACTGCGGTCAGCAGTGCCCGAAAAGGTCATCTCCCAGGCTTGCGGCTTGGCCGCTGTCATGGGGATCGTAAGTAACCGTCTGATCAAGCTGGTAAGGTTTGTACACAAAACCCCCCGTGTCGGGGGTATTGTGTAGAAATATTAAGGTACCAACTTTCACGACAACGTGCTGGTAATGGTGGAGGGGGAGGGGGAGGGGGTGTTTACCTGAGCATAATGAAGGTACGCCTTGCTAGGGGTGTCCGGGGCGCGAAATTGTTTTCTGCAGGTGTACATTTATTAGCCAATCAGAACACAGATGATGTTGACGTCATCGATGATGTTAGAGTTGTCTGGGATCTAACTAGGGTTAGGGAAGAGGGTTAGGGTTATGGTTATGGTTATAGGTTAGGGTTAGGGGTTAGGGTTAGGGGTTAGGGTTGTCCCAGACAACTCTAACATCATCAATGACGTCAACACCATCTGTGTTCTGATTGGCTAATGTACCAACCTACCTGCAGAAAAAATTATCGCGTCCGGGGCATTGAACCCGTAAAGCATGCCCCTCCTGAAAATTGTTACTTGGCGGCCCAAGGGGGGGGGGGGGGGGAGAGTTAAACCTCACTCCTCCCCCCTTCCCCCTCCCCCTCCCCCTCCCCCTCCCCCTCCCCCCGTAAATCCGCCACTGATAAGACAAGGATATATTCAGTTGAACTATAGCAAATAGGTTTTCCCGGCTATTTTAAACTATTTTTAATACCAATTTACCATTTCCCACTTTCAAGTTCGTCCAATTTGAAACTCCAACAGTACAATATTGTCAGTCAGATCCCCTTCAGAAGTTGGTGCAACCCCGCAGGTTCTCCTTACAAATGGCCCTATTGTTGCTTGATTTCCCGCTGGTATTGCATAAAATGCACTTGTGTCATTTTATTCAAATCTTCAATGAACATTCAACAAATTAAAGCTTGTCGTTGCGTTTATATAATGCGAAGTTATCCCATGCCATAAATACTGCATAACCTATACATGTACTTACTCCATAATGTGAACATTTATTTCCGTACAAATTTCATGTGCAACATGATGGGCGATGACATGAAACAATAAGCATGCATGAACTTGGTAAATGACCCATTTTATGGAATATGCCAACAAAAGCATGGTAACCTGTGAGCCCTTGGCGGTGTTTCCTGGGAATAACTGAGTTGGCACACAGCGACTCGAAATGCATTGATTACCAAACAGACGCGTCTGATATATAGAAAATAAAACCTGTACCATTTAATGTAGAAAGAGTCAATATAGCCGCTTTCAACCAAACGAATACCTCGTGTTTGTGTCAAATTAAAATAATATTACCCGTGTGGCCTTTTTATATTGATATCACAGGCAAATTAAGGAAGACTATCTCTGCTTCAACTTTGCTACTTGGGCAAATTCCCCAAAATTAATATGATTTGACAAACATCCTGGGGAGTTGGGGTTGAATAATTGATGCTGCACTGAACTGTGGTCATAACAACCGTGTGCAATTCGAAATTTCAAATGCTGGGGCACTTTGCGCGCTGCTTGTGCGTTTGCAGCTGTTCTTGGTGCTTTTGCTGCTTTTGATCTTCTGCTTCTGTTGATGCTTCAGTCTTTCTTGGCTGCTGCTTCTGCTGCTAAAGCTTCTGTTGATGCTTCTGTTTCGGTTAATTATCTTGTGTTGCTGTTGCGGTTTTTGCTCACTGTGTTGCTGTTGCCTCTCCCATTGCCTCAGTCTTTCTTGGCTGCTGCTTCTGCTGCTAAAGCTTCTGTTGATGCTTCTGTTTCAGTTGATTATCTTTAGTTGCTGTTGCGGTTTTTGCTCACTGTGTTGCTGTTGCTTATCCCATTGTTTCAGTCTTTCTTGGCTGCTGCTTCTGCTGCTGATGCTTCTGTTGATGCTTCTGTTTCGGTTGATAATCTTGTGTTGCTGTTGGGGTTCTTGCTCACTGTGCTGCTGTTGCTTCTCATATTGCTTCAGTCTTTCTCGGCTGCTGCTTCTGCTGCTAAAGCTTCTGTTGATGCTTCTGTTTCGGTTGATTATCTTGTGTTGCTGTTGCGGTTTTTGCTCACTGTGTTGCTGTTGCCTCTCCCATTGCCTCAGTCTTTCTTGGCTGCTGCTTCTGCTGCTAAAGCTTCTGTTGATGCTTCTGTTTCAGTTGATTATCTTTAGTTGCTGTTGCGGTTTTTGCTCACTGTGTTGCTGTTGCTTATCCCATTGTTTCAGTCTTTCTTGGCTGCTGCTTCTGCTGCTAATGTTTCTGTTGATGCTTCTGTTTCGGTTGATTATCTTGTGTTGCTGTTGCGGTTCTTGCTCACTGTGTTGCTGTTGCTTCTCCCATTGCTTCAGTCTTTCTTGGCTGCTGCTTCTGCTGCTAAAGCTTCTGTTGATGCTTCTGTTTCGGTTGATTATCTTGTGTTGCTGTTGCGGTTCTTGCTCACTGTGCTGCTGTTGCTTCACCTATTGCTTCAGTTTTTCTCGGCTGCTGCTTCTGCTGCTGCTACTGCTTCTGCTGCTGATGCTTCTGTTGATGCTTCTGTTTCGGTTGATTATCTTGTGTTGCTGTTGTGGTTCTTGCTCACTGTGTTGCTGTTGCTTCTCATATTGCCTCAGTCTTTATTGGCTGCTGCTTCTGCTGCTAATGCTTCTGTTGATGCTTCTGTTTCGGTTGATAATCTTGTGTTGCTGTTGCAGTTCTTGCTCAGTGCTGCTGTTGCTTCTCCTATTGCTTCATTCTTTCTCGGCTGCTGCTTCTGCTGCTGATGCTTCTGTCGATGCTTCTGTTTCGGTTGATTATCTTGTGTTGCTGTTGCGGTTCTTGCTCAGCCGGTGCTGCTGTTGCTTCTCCTATTGCTTCAGTCTTTCTCGGCTGCTGCTTCTGCTGCTGCTACTGCTTCTGCTGCTAATGCTTCTGTTGATGCTTCTGTTTCGGTTGATTATATTGTGTTGTTAATTGCTGCAGTTATTGCTCACTGTGCTGCTGTTGCTGCTTTATCCTACTGCTTCTTCTGCTTCTATATTGCTTCTGTTGCTGCTGACGTTTCTGTTAATGCTTCTGTTTAGGTCGATTCTCTTGTGTTGCTGTTGCGGTTCTTGCTCACTGTGCCGCTGTTGCTGCTTTCTCCTACTGCTTCTTCTGCTGCTACTGCTTCTGTTGCTGCGGACGTTTATGCTAATGCTTCTGTTTGTGTCTGCTGCTGTAGCAGTTGTTGTTGTTGCTGCTGCTTTTCCTGCTGTTACTATACTTCTTGCTGCAACTGTTCTTTCTATTGATATACTACTGCTTCTGTTGTTGCTTCTGCTGCTGCTCAGCAGGCTGCTGCTGTACAGTCCTGCTGCTGCGGCTGCTTTGTTTCTGCTTCTAATTCTGCTGCTGCTTTTTCTGCTTTTGCTGCTTCCAGTTCTTCAATGCTAAAATCAATCGTATAGGAAAAGTAACTCATTCTAATTGGATCTATTGCAAGTTATGAAGAGTGACTCTTCCTAAGATTGATCTTAGCATTGTGAAGTCACTTAGCCCAGCTGCTGCTGTTTCTGCTGTCATATATAGTTATGCTTATATTACTTCTGCTCATGCTATTGTGTATATCTGCTACTGAATCTACAACATCACAGCTATACTTATACCGTATACTGACAATCATTTTATTAAACAGTGCAGTCGATCTTCATTACTAAGCTTTTGCTCTGATTTTAACCGACGTAATTTTGCACTGCAAGAATTGTGACCGACTCTCACCTCTCCTCAGGCTCAGAATGGGCCCCAGGTGTTGCCATTATGCAGACACCGTACAATCCAAACGTATAACTGGACCTCTGCGTCAAGGGACCAGACCTGGATGGGTTTTCTTTCGTCTTCACACTTCGGAATGTCTGTGGTCTCAGGTTAAAAAAATAATGTGTTTCAGAAACACTCGGGGCAAAATGTTTAATTCACATGACGGTATCATTACGGCTCATGAATAACTACAGGGCATGGCGACGGTTTAAGATAGAACGGTTGGAGTTTAATAAACCCATCCTATAGATTCAGTAGCCGTATAAAATTGCTCCAATTGTACACTCTTTAACCAACATGCGTTGACATTTCCTTTTCATAAGCAAAAATACTCTCGCGTCAAACAAAATAACCATCCAAATTAATAATCCATGCCGCTTGCAGCATTCAAATTTGCAAATAAATCCTACTGGCGAATGAATTTAAATGTTTCTTTAAAACGAAACTGAACGCCCTAAAAGTAAGTAACCGTTAACAAAGCCATGTCATCATTACGTCTGAAGCTCAAGCCCAGCTAACACCCAACGTTTTGGGAGCGTTCCAAGAACGTTTTAACGTTCTGGGAACATTATGGGAACGTTCCTAAAACGTTATGTGTTAGCTGGGAGTCTATTATTAGAACAACATAATTTGCACCATGACCAAAATCACCTGAATAGTATAGGCCTACGTACATTCAAAAACACATTTTAATAATTGTATTATTATTTGTAGCCGTTTTATTCCAACAGGGTCCCTATGCCCAATCAGTTATTGCCACCTGTTTTTAGTGAATGCCCTGCACAATTAAACAATTAACAAAAAGTAGGATATAGATAAGATTGAAATATGACCCACATTAAAACATAAGATAATAAAATCAATTAAATTAATCGTTTAAGTATGTGAATGAAACAGACAGCAGAACAAACAAATGTTATTTTTCAATATGCTGGGCAAATATTGACTGAACACAATATATTTTCTGGACGTGACAATCGCTTAATGTGGAGAGTAATGAAACACGATATCGAAATAAGGAAGTGCGCTGAGGCAAACGATTGTGGTAGTTTTATTTACTATAGCTGAGCAGAGAATGCGAGTTGACCCATGGACTGTGAGAAACCATGCAGAATCAAGGAAACGAGTTTCCGCAGAATAACAATTATAATTAGCACAATATATTTATATCCAATCTAAATATAAAACGTACAGTTTTATCAGAGAATCTTGGCATTCCGGAAATTTTACTTTTGTTTATAAACGTTGTTGATGGATGTTTGAAAATGTAAAAAATTTAAAATGGAAACACGCACATGCATGTACTTGCTACAAAATAAAAAGGAGCCATAAATTCAGCGATCATCAAAATGTGTGGTATAGGCCTAATGGGTGTCGCGGTGGAGTAGGCTAACAAACTTCACACCCAGTATCTGCAACCCGATTAATCTACATAAGTACGACGATAACCTCTGAATACAATCCTCTGAGGTGTCAAGGATTCACGATGATACAGCCTAAAGGTTACGCCATCGAGGCATATATAGACTGAGCATCTAAGACCTGGTTGAGGGGCCTACCGACGGGGCCTGAGGCTAACATCAACCGCCTGACCCCACGCGGGATTAGGAGGGTGTTAACGGCGAGTACAAGTAATGAAACTTGTGCAATTAATAGCTAGCCCAGGCAAAATGTGTTTTCTTTTTCGGGATACTCGGGGGAAGAAGCCGGTGGTTGCAAATTCGACAAGAAAACAGTGGATGAAGCTCCACGCTAGGGGCGGAATTCTTCCAATTGTCCTTAAGAGTCCTTTACAATTCGAGCGATTCACAATACATAGAAGTTGCCGTTGGAGGCGCAAATCTTGCTATACCCGCAGTGCATCATGGGAAAAAGTCGACATCAGTTTGAAAAACAGTATTCATTTTGCATGAACTCATCAGTTTTTAAGTCTTTTTGGACGCGCACGACTAAAGTTCCAATTTTTTTCTGCAAATAACAATGTTTTAATCAACGACGCTTCCGGATACATTTATGTTTGTGTTGTACCTCGCGTGAACAATGAAGAATATATATTTCACTACAGTATGATGTACGGAAGAAGTCGACCGTAAAGTTTAAAAGTGGCTCTTTTGAGTCAAACGCTTGGTGGCGCACTGCATTGTGAATCGCCCGAATTGTCCGTAAGAGCGAAACTTTACTCCATGCGAATGAACATTTATTTTACTCCGGCAGTCTGAAACTATACAGGAACTAGACGTGTATTACTTCACTCGAAAAAGATCGAAATCCAATCAAATTCCAATCAAATTATTAATTTTCAGTGTATTTCAATCTAAGTTCAGTCTGCTTTTCACTCTAAAAGGTATCCCTAGTTTCACTTTTCCAATTTAGAGAGAACGCGCAGGAACGAACAGCACTCACTGCGTCAATTGAACAAAACAGTATTCTTTTCTGCAAGTCTGTAGGTATCTGCACGCTAGCTCTGAAACAACGTCTTGCCGACCAATCGGAGTTGACTTTAGAAACCGCAACGTCATTTCGATCCGAAACGTGGACTATCATTGGCCAATTTGGCTGCCATGTTTTTGTAATATAACGACGGGTTAGGGAAGGCGCGATAGAACTTAAGGCGCCACTCAGCTGAATGAACACATTTCTTGTTTTGCATAAAAATTATTGTCAAACTGCTCGCATATTACGACAATAAGGCAACCGTACTGCAGACTTGACTCATTGGTCAAGTTTTTGTTACGTCACGTAATTATGCACCGAACGTCACACGCGTATGCAAATGAACCTAAGTCTGCTCGTAATTTTCGGAGCGATTATGTCAGTTTAAAACAGCCAGACGTCCTATTCGAAGGTACGGGTACGTCTCTCATGCAACCCAGTGGTCTACGGCGTACGTTAGATGGCGCCCGCATCGGCGGCCTGCGATACCGCGATTATGACGTCTTGTAACCAAAACTACATGAATCAATATAGATGATGTGCCCTCTGTTTTACATAAATTTGGTTAAGAGATGACATCAGACGTCACTCTTTAAGCAAATTTGATGTAAAACACGATGTGTGCGCATACTGCCGGGCACATTTGAATACAGATGTAAACAGGTGACGTCAGAGGGCGCATCGTCGGAGAGAACCCCCCCCCCCCCCCCCTCCCCCCCCCCCCCCCCCCCTTGTGGTGGTTATTGTGCTTGCGGAATGTTGTGGTTTCTTTTGACGTTTTCTGGGGGGTGGGTTAGATAACAATAGTCTAGGGAGTGAATAGATATATGAGACTAATAGGGGGGGGGGGGGGGGGGGGGGGGGTTCCGACCCCAACCTCTCCCCTGATTCGCGCCTCTGTGCACATTTTTGTTCTTTTTAGTTAAAAAAAAAGTGGACCAGATTTGACCATCAGCCGGACGGATATTTGATGTGTATTAAAGTAGCAGATGACAATTTCATATCACGGCGACCGCATTTTCCAGCTGTATTTTGTGTCGTGTTTCCAAAATTCTTAAGAGTGCTTTTGTGTAAATACTTCATAATGTGTATTATGTCAACCGTAAAAACAAATCATGATTTGTCAATATGAACAAAAACCGGGGGGTGCATATTGAGCCTGTGGCAGAAGCAGAAATGTCCAGCCAGAACGCAAAGCTATATCACAAAAGTAACAATATCACGACAAAGGATCATCCGTTTATACCCTTACACGAATAATACAAACACTTTTGAAAATGCATCTAGCTACGTAGACTCTCAGTAGCTATGGTATCAATACAAAATATTTTGACAACTATAAAAAACCCGACATTTTCACTCTGTATTTCCCCTTCAAAAAATAACTTCTTTATGGGGGAACTTAGCAATTTGCGCAGTAGCGGTAAACAATTATTTCGGCCAAACCTTAAAAGTGTATAATATACACTTTTAAGGTTTTGCTGAAAAATCATCATTTGTTTAGCTATTGCAAAAAAAAAAAAAAAACAGTTAAAACTGTTTTATCTTTTTTTGTATTTGATATGACTCAACAAGTCAATTTTGGTGACTTACTCCTCAAGTCTTTTCATCCAACAACAACTATTTAACAATCTTGTTTTGTGTTTGTTTCATAGGCACTGGAAACTATTTACAAATACTCTTAGGGTCCACTTGAAACAGCCGTTGAATTGGTTTGATCTATCGCGCGCCACACCGGCTGTTGCAGCAAATCTCTGTATTATAAAGACAAATCAATATCCGCATAAATACGCTACGGCTGGGAAACAAAGGTGGAAACTATCTTTAAATTGAACTGAAAAAATGAAAACACAATTGATAAAATCATACACCTGACAAAATGGGGTCGTAAATAGAGCTAGAGTTCCCATACACTTAGAATTGTAATGAGTATGACCGATCAGTCTCAGAAGTTGTTCACATTTTGTTTTAAAAACAGTTAAGTTGTTGATGTTGTTTGTTAGTTTATTAAATACTGGCTATTTATTTGTCTTTTATTATCTTATTATCTTTTTTAAATGCAGCCCCACCCCCCCACTTTGTCATCCAAACATTGGTTGCATGCAGTTAATGTAACTTGCACTTTGTGATAGTTTGTTAACACACTGTACCTACGGAGAATTTCCGGAGAGGCTTAGTTACGAACTACACGTCAAATTGTGAAAACTTTTTGGAGAAATTGCCGATCGACAGTCATGGCGGCGGGTGCAGAATACGCACTGGTTTTGTGTGCGTTATTTCTTTCAATATCAACATTTCTTGACGACAAGGTAAGAAGTGGATAAAAGTGGATTAATCTGTGCATTAAACAGACCTGTTGTTAATTTGAGTCATCGTGGGTGCATAAATGTACGAGGGCGGTCGGGTAGAATTTGGTTGTCCATTTTCCGGACAGATCGAGTTGCATTATATTCATTTGACAATCACACTGGTTTAATTAGGTTAACCCTAACTCCCTACACAACAAAGGAAGTTGGAGGATTTTGAAGGAATTGTATTGTTTAATAACAATGGTGAGGGAGTTAGGGTTAACTAAGTCTAAGGCCGTTTTCCAAACCTCAGCTTTGTCTTCGTCTCAGGCCTTATTCATGCAGTTTAGCATAGTCATAATAATGGAACTGGTATCTAAACAAAAAATATATTAGAAGTATGAACCTTTTTTAATTCTAATAAATAGGCTTAATTTAATAATATAATTTTTGTTTCTGTTTCTTGGAATTGGATGATTACTTTTATTATCAGCATCTAGCCGAAGCCTTTCTTGAGCATCACAACCCACACGCTGCCAAACATCACCTCCTTCCTCATGAACACACCAAACAACAGAGTGAGGCCTTAAGACACGCCCAAGGTACCTTCTCAGTGGTCATCGATCCTGCCAAACCCCATCTCAACTCGTTTGTCCGCATCGTCAACCCCATTGAGGTTTTTGACGGTGGTAAGCACCGCGCTCACATCGAGTATTCCTGCGGAGATGGCGATCTCGTCGCTGTACAGATTTTCCTCCAATCGGATGACATTACTGAAAGCCCGCTCAGGGTTTACCATCGTAATTGGGCATGTACCGGTAGTTCTTACTCGAGCGGCACGCGCAGATCCTACGTGAAAATGACGTTACCGGACTGGCTGACTTACCGACCGGATAACTTGCAACCGCTTGCTTTCAACGTGATCGCGCTGGAGATGAAAGTATGGATCCTGAACAAACAACAGATTGTGCCCTGCGTCCACTGGAATCATTTGAATTGTTACGAAAGGGCTCACGTCAAGGGTGTGTATCCCATTAAAATGCTTCCAGTTTATCAACGACGGAGGAGAAATTATGAAGTGAATATGTGCTTATCCTGGGATTCAAGGATAAAACTCAACTATTTCAACGAACAAAAACTGCTCAGCTGTGAGCTGGAAAAAGGTAATCACCATCAGAAAAGTGTTTCAGAAAAAGAAAAAAAAACAGGAAAAAATCAAATTAATCACCAAAGCAATTGTTTCTACCTTTGAATTTGTAAATGTATATTATTTTATTTTATTACTTACGTCCCATAACATTACATTTTGTTATCATTAACTCTAAAAGTCCTCATTATCGTGGCTTGTGAAAACTATCTAACTCCCCGGTTAATGCCGAAATATATCTTTGCCGCGGACTGGTTAGTGACAGACAATGCAGACTGGTTAACGACAAACGGCGTGGACTGGTTAACGACAAATCTTGGAATTCCAGAAAAAAGAAAAAAGAAATACCAGTAAGAAAACGGTGTGAAATTGATTTGTTGAGTGAATTCCTATTTTCTAAATGTTTATAATTTGTTTGTATATCTTTTTGTGCAGAGATTGTACAACTGGTTGATTTCCCAGTAGCTTTCTTAGATACTAATTCAGGGATCATTAAGGAATTACCCTCATTCCAAGACATTGGATTGATCAACCAACAGCGGAAACACCGATTTAACCCTCGGTAAGTCTTACTAAAGATAAAATGTAGATTTGAAATAAATATTCTGTAATTAATCGAAACTGCTGTTTATGTACAATTATCAACGAGAAAAACAGCAATAACAAGTTTGAGGTCCGCAATTTGGCTGCCAAAAATCCAGGTAGGTCGGGTTATAAACACCATTCTTTTTTTGCCTTGACCCCATAGTGTTATTTACTAAAAACCACCATCCTGACAAATCCCAACACCATATTGCAAACTGTACACACAAACTGTTGAACTCCGATTCTGTAGGTACATGTACTTGTATGCCTAACCCAGTGTAAAAGACTGTCAGTTTATGGTCCAGTACTCATCCTAGCAGATCCCAACAAAACCTGGTGTTGGAGTTTGACTGGATGGGGATTGTTAGGGTAAAACAAAACCAATTATAATGACATACACAAGGACAAACTCCAGGGCAAATCTTGTATTGAATTTACATCCCCCCGACGCAAATTAAACTTATAAAACTTCACTTGTATCATGTATTTTATTTATTAACGGTTTTTAGATTTAAATAAATGATTATGATTTAGATTTGTAATAACAAGATCCTCTTCAGATATGTATATTTTAGGTTTATTCATATTTCAGATTTACGATATCCACGACGCTATATCTTCTAGAATACTGCCGCTCGGATCTGTGTGGTATCATACATCGTAAAAGCCAGAAAAATAATAATTATGTCACACCCTTACTCTTCCTGACCAGAAAAGGTAAGAGGGTCGTTTGTTTGTGGGTTTGTTTATGGTGTAAATAGAGGACACATCCTCGATGCTACATCGGTGAATCGGGGCTAGGTGTGTAATCGAGGACGTCCTTGATTGAGATTCGTGTACAAAACCAAAGAGAGACCTCGGATGAAGTTTGAGTACAAACAAAGGAAATCGTCGAGAAGAACAAAAGAAAACCTTATATTACACCGTAAACAAAGTGCGTTTGTATTGACCGGCAATCGTGGTCGTCGGACAAAATAATTGGGAGGCAAACAATGGGTCCACGATTGACACAACGTCCACGATCTTTTCCCGTGTACAAATCCTATGGCGATCATCTGTAAACGTTAGAGTATAAACAAAAGAGGGAAGACGGTCGGACAATACCCCGTCCACGATTGCCGGTCAAAACATAGCTGTGTGGGTGTGTGTGAGTTTGTTTTTGATTGAAATAGGGGACGTATAGCAATAGAGTACAATAGGGTCCCCTATTTCAAAAGGTCCTCAATTGTGTTCAAAATGTATGGAAGGCCTTCTGAAAAAGTACAAACAAAAGAGGGACAATAGAAGGTCCTTGATTGGAGACGTATACACACTTTTTAGGGCTACGGCAAACATTCCAGCTAATTATAAAACCAACTTGTATTGGTTTTTTGTTTGCAGGTTTAATTCACATTCAGGTTGTTCTTGAGAATGGTCAGGCATTTGGAATGCTGAGCCACTATCAGATTCCCTTGAAGCAGTGGGTTCGTTTAGTCTACAAACAAGACGGAAGCAAGGTTAGTGTGATATATCCTCAGTGCAGGTGTGGTCTTTAACTTGTGTCGGGAATGTTTTGACATTGACCGGGCTCAGGCCCAGGCCCAGGAACCTCGATCCAAACAGGGGTTCAGGCTGGCATCCTTGGGTAACACACCCTGATATTTTCGGGCCGGTCACTGTCAGTATTCCTGGCCTTGCTCTTGACGTGTTTATCCGTCATCCGTCTTGATTTATGTTCACTTTGCAGTGGACCTTATCAGTGAGTAGTGGACACAACTTAACTAACGTCGTCGTGAGTAGCAGCGTGTTCCCTAACCCTGTGAGGTATGAGGAGGGGGAGGGGTTTATCTATCTTGGAGGGAGTGTCACCTGTAAGGCTTTCCGTGGATTCATAGCAGATACTTGGATGTGGAGAACTGCAGTCACTAAAAAGGTAAAAGAGATCCCAAGAAGTCAACCAACATTATAATGTTTCTTGTCCCATTCCCAATTGTTTCCCTCTAAAAAAGTTATATTTTTCTCAATAAATGTTCAAATCGTATGGTTTTTTTCAATCAATTTGTGAAGTAATACTTCAAAAGTAAGAGAATCCCATTTTTATTTATGGCAGAACTATTTGTGTGGCAGAACTAACCCCCTAATCCATCTAATTCTGAAAAGCATAGCAAAAGGGTAAAATGACTTTGTTACCAAATTTCTTCAAATATTTAAATTTCCAATATCGACTTCTTTGTCGACAGGATCCAAATTGGAATTCGACGAGTTCTATTTTGATGGATAAGCTCAGTTCTTACTTCACAAGCTGCGATGAGCTACATGAGAGAATGCAGAGTGTATATGAGACGTATCACAAGAAACGATTGGTACTGATTCAGGAGAGTAAGTAAGAGTCTTCAAGATGCGATGTCACGATGCTTGAGAAGCGATATGATATAATATGATTTAGGGAGTCAGGTTGATGTAGCAGTTCTTTCCTTGGCTTTCACCGCTGTGACCCGGGTTATATTTCTGCCTGGGAATCGGATTGGCGTAGCGGTTCTTTCCTCGTCTTCCACCGCTGTGACCCGGGTTAGATTCCTGCCTTGGAGTCAGGTTGACGAAGCAGTTCTTTTCTTGTCTTCAACCGCTGTGACCCGGGTTGGATTTCTGCCTTGGAGTCGGGTTGGCGTAGCGGTTCTGTCCTTGCCTTCCTTCGCTGTGACCCGGGTTAGATTTCTGCCTTGGAGTCAGGTTGACCAAGCAGTTCTTTTCTTGTCTTCCACCGCTGTGACCTGGGTTAGATTTCTGCCTGGGAGTCGGGTTGGCATAGCGGTTCTGTATTTGCCTTCCATCGCTGTGACCCGGGTTCTAATTCTGCCTGGGAGTCAGGTTGGCGTAGCGAT
This sequence comes from Crossaster papposus, assembly GCA_037893245.1. Lineage (NCBI taxonomy): Eukaryota > Metazoa > Echinodermata > Asteroidea > Velatida > Solasteridae > Crossaster > Crossaster papposus. The sequence goes on along the minus strand of JBAIAA010001045.1, from coordinate 175,243 downwards.
GCTTTACTTGTCTTCCACCGCTTTTATTTTGTTATTATTGTTTTGCTTTTTGAAGATTCGTGCGACAGTTTCCCGTTGTCACTTCTTAAGTCTCCTTCATCTGACATTCGTCACCCTGTTTGTCAACCCTGGGAGAGACGTCCACCTAAGGGTTACCGACATCTTTGGGCTTCACTCAGGACGGCTGTTTGGCGAAGCAAACACTATAAGAAGAGTTATGAGTTCATTGGTGAGAGGCTTCATGAGAATGCCATACAGTATCTGGTGAGTAGGTGATAACTGCTGGCTTTCAAGTATAAGAAGAGTTATGAGTTCATTGGTGAGTGGCTTCATGAGAATGCCATACAGTATCTGGTGAGTAGGTGATAACTGCTGGCTTTCACGTATAAGAAGAGTTATGAGTTTATTGGTGAGAGGCTTAATGAGAATGCCATACAGTATCTGGTGAGTAGGTGATAACTGCTGGCTTTCAAGTATAAGAAGAGTTATGAGTTTATTGGTGAGAGGCTTAATGAGAATGCCATACAGTATCTGGTGAGTAGGTGATAACTGCTGGCTTTCAAGTATAAGAAGAGTTATGAGTTCATTGGTGAGAGGCTTCATGAGAATGCCATACAGTATCTGGTGAGTAGGTGATAACTGCTGGCTTTCAAGTATAAGAAGAGTTATGAGTTCATTGGTGAGTGGCTTCATGAGAATGCCATACAGTATCTGGTGAGTAGGTGATAACTGCTGGCTTTCACATATAAGAAGAGTTATGAGTTTATTGGTGAGAGGCTTAATGAGAATGCCATACAGTATCTGGTGAGTAGGTGATAACTGCTGGCTTTCAAGTATAAGAAGAGTTATGAGTTCATTGGTGAGAGGCTTCATGAGAATGCCATACAGTATCTGGTGAGTAGGTGATAACTGCTGGCTTTCAAGTATAAGAAGAGTTATGAGTTCATTGGTGAGAGGCTTCATGAGAATGCCATACAGTATCTGGTGAGTAGGTGATAACTGCTGGCTTTCAAGTATAAGAAGAGTTATGAGTTCATTGGTGAGAGGCTTCATAAGAATGCCATACAGTATCTGGTGAGTAGGTGATAACTGCTGGCTTTCACGTATAAGAAGAGTTATGAGTTTATTGGTGAGAGGCTTAATGAGAATGCCATACAGTATCTGGTGAGTAGGTGATAACTGCTGGCTTTCAAGTATAAGAAGAGTTATGAGTTCATTGGTGAGAGGCTTCATGAGAATGCCATACAGTATCTGGTGAGTAGGTGATAACTGCTGGCTTTCAAGTATAAGAAGAGTTATGAGTTCATTGGTGAGAGGCTTCATGAGAATGCCATACAGTATCTGGTGAGTAGGTGATAACTGCTGGCTTTCAAGTATAAGAAGAGTTATGAGTTCATTGGTGAGAGGCTTCATAAGAATGCCATACAGTATCTGGTGAGTAGGTGATAACTGCTGGCTTTCAAGTATAAGAAGAGTTATGAGTTCATTGGTGAGAGGCTTCATGAGAATGCCATACAGTATCTGGTGAGTAGGTGATAACTGCTGGCTTTCAAGTATCAGAAGAGTTATGAGTTCATTGGTGAGAGGCTTCATGAGAATGCCATACAGTATCTGGTGAGTAGGTGATAACTGCTGGCTTTCAAGTATAAGAAGAGTTATGAGTTCATTGGTGAGAGGCTTCATGAGAATGCCATACAGTATCTGGTGAGTAGGTGATAACTGCTGGCTTTCAAGTATAAGAAGAGTTATGAGTTCATTGGTGAGAGGCTTCATGAGAATGCCATACAGTATCTGGTGAGTAGGTGATAACTGCTGGCTTTTAAGTATAAGAAGAGTTATGAGTTCATTGGTGAGAGGCTTCATGAGAATGCCATACAGTATCTGGTGAGTAGGTGATAACTGCTGGCTTTCAAGTATAAGAAGAGTTATGAGTTCATTGGTGAGAGGCTTCATGAGAATGCCATACAGTATCTGGTGAGTAGGTGATAACTGCTGGCTTTCAAGTATAAGAAGAGTTATGAGTTCATTGGTGAGAGGCTTCATGAGAATGCCATACAGTATCTGGTGAGTAGGTGATAACTGCTGGCTTTCAAGTATAAGAAGAGTTATGAGTTCATTGGTGAGAGGCTTCATGAGAATGCCATACAGTATCTGGTGAGTAGGTGATAACTGCTGGCTTTCAAGTATAAGAAGAGTTATGAGTTCATTGGTGAGAGGCTTCATGAGAATGCCATACAGTATCTGGTGAGTAGGTGATAACTGTTGGCTTTCAAGTATAAGAAGAGTTATGAGTTCATTGGTGAGAGGCTTCATTAGAATGCCATACAGTATCTGGTGAGTAGGTGATAACTGCTGGCTTTCAAGTATAAGAAGAGTTATGAGTTCATTGGTGAGAGGCTTCATGAGAATGCCATACAGTATCTGGTGAGTAGGTGATAACTGCTGGCTTTCAAGTATAAGAAGAGTTATGAGTTCATTGGTGAGAGGCTTCATTAGAATGCCATGCAGTATCTGGTGAGTAGGTGATAACTGCTGGCTTTCAAGTATAAGAAGAGTTATGAGTTCATTGGTGAGAGGCTTCATAGGAATGCCATGCAGTATCTGGTGAGTAGGTGATAACTGCTGGCTTTCAAGTATAAGAAGAGTTATGAGTTCATTGGTGAGAGGCTTCATAAGAATGCCATGCAGTATCTGGTGAGTAGGTGATAACTGCTGGCTTTCAAGTATAAGAAGAGTTATGAGTTCATTGGTGAGAGGCTTCATGAGAATGCCATACAGTATCTGGTGAGTAGGTGATAACTGCTGGCTTTCAAGTATAAGAAGAGTTATGAGTTCATTGGTGAGAGGCTTCATAAGAATGCCATACAGTATCTGGTGAGTAGGTGATAACTGCTGGCTTTCAAGTATAAGAAGAGTTATGAGTTCATTGGTGAGAGGCTTCATGAGAATGCCATACAGTATCTGGTGAGTAGGTGATAACTGCTGGCTTTCAAGTATAAGAAGAGTTATGAGTTCATTGGTGAGAGGCTTCATGAGAATGCCATACAGTATCTGGTGAGTAGGTGATAACTGCTGGCTTTCAAGTATAAGAAGAGTTATGAGTTCATTGGTGAGAGGCTTCATGAGAATGCCATACAGTATCTGGTGAGTAGGTGATAACTGCTGGCTTTCAAGTATAAGAAGAGTTATGAGTTCATTGGTGAGAGGCTTCATGAGAATGCCATACAGTATCTGGTGAGTAGGTGATAACTGCTGGCTTTTAAGTATAAGAAGAGTTATGAGTTCATTGGTGAGAGGCTTCATGAGAATGCCATACAGTATCTGGTGAGTAGGTGATAACTGCTGGCTTTCAAGTATAAGAAGAGTTATGAGTTCATTGGTGAGAGGCTTCATGAGAATGCCATACAGTATCTGGTGAGTAGGTGATAACTGCTGGCTTTCAAGTATAAGAAGAGTTATGAGTTCATTGGTGAGAGGCTTCATGAGAATGCCATACAGTATCTGGTGAGTAGGTGATAACTGCTGGCTTTCAAGTATAAGAAGAGTTATGAGTTCATTGGTGAGAGGCTTCATGAGAATGCCATACAGTATCTGGTGAGTAGGTGATAACTGCTGGCTTTCAAGTATAAGAAGAGTTATGAGTTCATTGGTGAGAGGCTTCATGAGAATGCCATACAGTATCTGGTGAGTAGGTGATAACTGTTGGCTTTCAAGTATAAGAAGAGTTATGAGTTCATTGGTGAGAGGCTTCATTAGAATGCCATACAGTATCTGGTGAGTAGGTGATAACTGCTGGCTTTCAAGTATAAGAAGAGTTATGAGTTCATTGGTGAGAGGCTTCATGAGAATGCCATACAGTATCTGGTGAGTAGGTGATAACTGCTGGCTTTCAAGTATAAGAAGAGTTATGAGTTCATTGGTGAGAGGCTTCATTAGAATGCCATGCAGTATCTGGTGAGTAGGTGATAACTGCTGGCTTTCAAGTATAAGAAGAGTTATGAGTTCATTGGTGAGAGGCTTCATAGGAATGCCATGCAGTATCTGGTGAGTAGGTGATAACTGCTGGCTTTCAAGTATAAGAAGAGTTATGAGTTCATTGGTGAGAGGCTTCATAAGAATGCCATGCAGTATCTGGTGAGTAGGTGATAACTGCTGGCTTTCAAGTATAAGAAGAGTTATGAGTTCATTGGTGAGAGGCTTCATGAGAATGCCATACAGTATCTGGTGAGTAGGTGATAACTGCTGGCTTTCAAGTATAAGAAGAGTTATGAGTTCATTGGTGAGAGGCTTCATGAGAATGCCATACAGTATCTGGTGAGTAGGTGATAACTGCTGGCTTTTAAGTATAAGAAGAGTTATGAGTTCATTGGTGAGAGGCTTCATGAGAATGCCATACAGTATCTGGTGAGTAGGTGATAACTGCTGGCTTTCAAGTATAAGAAGAGTTATGAGTTCATTGGTGAGAGGCTTCATGAGAATGCCATACAGTATCTGGTGAGTAGGTGATAACTGCTGGCTTTCAAGTATAAGAAGAGTTATGAGTTCATTGGTGAGAGGCTTCATGAGAATGCCATACAGTATCTGGTGAGTAGGTGATAACTGCTGGCTTTCAAGTATAAGAAGAGTTATGAGTTCATTGGTGAGTGGCTTCATGAGAATGCCATACAGTATCTGGTGAGTAGGTGATAACTAGGTTTCTCTATTTTTGTTCATGTCGCATTCAACTCTAAACTCTACCTTTTACCATTTACCTCTGTTTTTTCTTCGTAGGCTGCTGGTAGTTTATCAACAGTTCCAGATATCCTCTCCGTGCTCCGACAGGCTAGTTGCTATGGTAACGACAAATCTTCCTACATGTTGGGCACGTTGTACGCCGGTGGGATCAACGTTGATGCCGACCAGAATGAGGTGAGAATTGTGAACATGTGACCAATTCAACCACAGAATTTGCACGAAACAAAATAATTGTGACAACCAGAATACGGGTGTTTTGTGAAACTAGATCTGTTAGCAGATCTGACTCATTAGTTAGACATAATGTCTGAAACTTAAATTAAGGGTACACCATTTTCAGATATCGAGAAAAAAAAATTACTACAAAATTATTAAGAAATATATTACTTATTTGAAAGTAAATAATGATTAAAACCATCCAGATAAATGATTGCGCTAGATATCCTGTCATTGTTCTGAAAAATTAAATTGTATAAACAAAAATTACGATCGCCGGACCGCGATCGCGAGAAAAACAAGAACAACTGCCCGACACCGGTTAAAAACAAACGCCATTTTTCTTGCTTTTTTCTCGGCATCTATGATTCTAACTTAGGGCAGGTCAGTCAATCGATATTCACTATAAAATACAACCCCACAAATTCACCTATTCCTGATAATTCAAGCAATGACCAATAGTGTATACGACCTTTAAGATTATTGTCCGTGTCTCAGACATTTTTACACAACAAAAGTGTTTCAGACATTCCTGGTTCATATCAGCAAAACTCATTATTGCAATAATTATGTCACTAGTTGAGAAAACAACGAGTTGTTATGGCAATGTGTATACTACTCTCTCTTTGCAGGCATATTTATATTGGCTGGTAGCCGCTCATGCAGGGAACCGGTTAGCTATGCTGGCATTGGCCAATCATCATTCCTATGGAATCCACGCGGCATCCACCGACTATGACTTCGCATTCAGTGAGTGTGACAAATTTAAGACACAATTTAAGAAGAAAACAGTATTTTCACAATGTACAAGATTACTATTGCCAGACATGAGATTTTTCAGACTTTTATCTGAATTCAGACTTTTTAATCTTGGAGAAGGACATTATTGTCATAGAAAGATATGTATTTTTCTGACATTTCATCAATACTTTTTTTCTAACTTGATAATTGCTGCGGATCAAAGAAATCAACTTAGCACAGAAAAATATTTGCTAAATGAAAATAGGTTACCAGCCAAAACTAATAGAATTTACACTAATTGTGACTGGTTTCCTGCTGATATTAGCTTGGCTCGTAAAATGGCTAAGCGCTATTTTCTGCTTCTATAGGCATTTCATTTAATTGACCTATGGTCTGCGAGCTGCTTATTTCATATCTTAATCTTTGACATGTTTTTTTGTCTCAGATTACTTGAAGAGATTGGCGGATCTGACAGTCAAAGATCGCGAGAGACATGACCCTGATGGGGTAAGTATTAAAAGGGAGGGAGGGGGGGGGGGGGGGGTCAGGTTGGCATAGCGGTACTTTCCTCGCCTTTCACCACTGTGACCTGGGTTTGAATCCTGCCGAATCAGTCCCTGCCTGATTCTGTAGATTCAGAACTGTTAGGGTTAATGTAGGGAATCAATCAATTCTATTTGTTTTTAAAAGAACTGAGACTTTGTTTTGATTTGTTGCGTAGGTTTTGACCGAGTACGTCAGACTGACAGACACTGAATCACTGCAGGTTCACAAAGGAGAGAATGGCGACCACTTCCTGTGGTTGAAGTACCAAGCAACAAAAGGCATTGCCCAGGCACAGGTGGGTGTCTAGGTGCTAGACATTACAAAAGTCATATCCTATAAGTCCGAGGTCAAGTTTTGGTATTATGTGACAGGTGTACCGGTACCCTTTCTCTCAGCTATATATTTAAAAGATTTTGTCTGAAATGTTCTCTGTGTGTATTCCTTACTGGATTCTCTTTGGCAAATATTCATATGTGATCATATCAGATAGGTTTCTAAGAAGAAAAATCTCTAAACTTATTTTAACCTCAATTTATATATAAATTGACTTAAATTTGTGTATCATATCTTTAAAAGTGACTAACGTTATATTTCAAAACAAAGTGCAATTTTTCCCTTCAACATTTTTTTTACAAACCTGACGTTAAAATTTCATTTTTTTAAAGCCAACTCTGTTGACTACTTGAGAACCAACAATGTTGTCAGTCTCTGAGATACTTTTGACCTGCAAATATACTGGAACTATGCTTTGTGCTCCTAGGTCCCCAAATCCCATAGAAGTACTCCTACCCAAAGACCACACCCCTCCAATATCCAAGTACCATGCATATAGGTCCCCATAGAAATAGCCCAACCCATAGACTACACCCCTCTAATATCCAAGTACCATGCATATAGGTCCCCATAGAAATAGCCCAACCCATAGACTACACCCCTCTAATATCCAAGTACCATGCATATAGGTCCCCATAGAAATAGCCCAACCCATAGACTACACCCCTCCAATATCCAAGTACCATGCATATAGGTCCCCATAGAAATAGCCCAACCCATAGACTACACCCCTCTAATATCCAAGTACCATGCATATAGGTCCCCATAGAAATAGCCCAACCCATAGACTACACCCCTCCAATATCCAAGTACCATGCATATAGGTCCCCATAGAAATAGCCCAACCCATAGACTACACCCCTCCAATATCCAAGTACCATGCATATAGGTCCCCATAGAAATAGCCCAACCCATAGACTACACCCCTCTAATATCCATGTACCATGCATATAGGTCCCCATAGAAATAGCCCAACCCATAGACTACACCCCTCCAATATCCAAGTACCATGCATATAGGTCCCCATAGAAATAGCCCAACCCATAGACTACACCCCTCCAATATCCATGTACCATGCATATAGGTCCCCATAGAAATAGCCCAACCCATAGACTACACCCCTCTAATATCCATGTACCATGCATATAGGTCCCCATAGAAATAGCCCAACCCATAGACTACACCCCTCCAATATCCAAGTACCATGCATATAGGTCCCCATAGAAATAGCCCAACCCATAGACTACACCCCTCCAATATCCATGTACCATGCATATAGGTCCCCATAGAAATAGCCCAACCCATAGACTACACCCCTCCAATATCCAAGTACCATGCATATAGGTCCCCATAGAAATAGCCCAACCCATAGACTACACCCCTCTAATATCCATGTACCATGCATATAGGTCCCCATAGAAATAGCCCAACCCATAGACTACACCCCTCTAATATCCCAGGTTCCATGACTTTTCCTCCTTTTTTCTGGTTGTAGTTTCATCTGACTCCGCCCCTCCTTTCACCTACTGTTCCATTTTCCATTCTTCCTCCCATGTAGCTTGATATGGCTCGCATACTATTCTGGGGGCAGGGGGGTATAAACCGGGACGTCCACCAGGCATTTGATCTTTACCGATTGTATTTAATGGAGAATCCATTGGACGAGGTTGTACATTATGACTATGGGATTGTTCAACTGCAGGTAAGGCTACATTGGAATTCAATGGCTTAGGCTAAGGCTGTGACACTTACGCATGTTCCTATGGAATGAGCGGAAGCCGCTCCTCATAGATGCGTGTTACACACAGTCATAGTCGGTTAATTCAGTCATAGCCAGTCTCAATGATGGTCAATCTTTTTAGCAATTGAAGATGCTCATTTTGCACTCGTGTTGCATTGAAGAGCTTGTAGTTTTATACCATTCTGTGCTAAAAGTGCTAGCAAATGAATTATGTGTTAACGCTGTTAGCATGGAATAGTTACAGGATGTATATATTGTGCATTATAAGCCACAACTTCTTGCTAACCTGTGAGCTATGCTAACCGTAAGCATGAAATCTGCTACGGTAAGCAGATATGTTTTGGGGTATAAGCAGGAAAATAGTTCAGCAATATTTTCATTGAAACAAAACCAGAAAACTGGTTTTCATCTGTTTTAGTTTTTTCATTTCATTGCTGAAAAGATTCACCATCAAGTTTATTCCAGATTTGTTACCCAACATGCCTTTATGATGCCATCAATTCATGTTTCTGTTTGGTATTTTCTCCTGAATTTTCTTCCTTTAATGCTCTGGCGTCAGGCTTCAATCGCCCAACTGAAGTTTTGGGGCTTAGAGGGCGTCAAACGCGACATGAAAACCGCCGTCAAATATTATGAAAAGTCGGTCCGAGATATGCCTAAAAATAAGGTGGCCCTGTACGACTATGGCATCGTTTTACTCAGGGTAATAATAATAATGCATGCAACTTATTATTGGATCCGCTGATTTCCTTCATTTTTTACTAGACACTTATGAGGGGTGATTGATAAGTACTTGTCTATAAGGAAGAAGGACATGAGCTTTAAAGTTTTTAATAAATTTGTGTACTATTCAACTTTGAAAAGGGCCACACACTATCACTGGGGCCTACTACGCTGATCTCTTGAAACAGCTACTTACAGAAATCAGCATGGTTGAACACCTGCCCTATTCTTCTGATTTAGAACCCTCAATCTGACTTGCTTTCCAAAGTTAAAGGATATTAGTGGTCACCATTTTGCCACAGATGAAGACGTCATTGATGCTGCGGACCACTTCCTGGGAGAAGGGATCTGTTAATGTAGATTTGCTAAAACTGACCTGTGTTCTACAATAGGCTGTAAAACTATCAATCACCCCTAAATTACCATTACAAATTGAAAAACCCTTAAAAGCATTTGTTTGTACCCCTCCCCGTTGCATGCCCACTGTAATTATGCAGGGTTTCTAAAGCTTGAATGATGATGTAGGGAGTGGTGTAGTGAGTGATTTTAGTTCGCCTTGTGATTCTATTCAGTTGCTCGTATTCAAGGTGCATTTTGGAACTACTTTCAGTCAAAAATCTGCACTGAATTACTGGTTTAACCAGTTCGCGCCGGAGGACGTATATATACGCAAAGTTTCCCCCAGATTCGAAACGGATAAAGCATAGACATGTCTCGAGCAAGGCCGAAAATGTCTGTTAGCAGGGAGCAAACCCGGGAAATGTGTGGGTGTGCTTCCCGGTACCATCGCCCTGAATTCGCCTCAGATCGAGTTTCGTTAAAAATAATCCCGGCGCCTCGACTCAGTTATATTAAAAGAATCCCGGCGCGAACTGGTTAAGGACTAAAAGACAAATTAATGCTGACTACTACGCAATATTGGGTCATCATGATCATCATCATGTCTCTTGCGCTAAAATACATCGGTGAAGGAAACAAACTCAGTATTTAAACATGCATGTTGTTGATTTGGAGAAAACAATTGTACACAATGAATTTTAAATCCGTCATTGGTGTTCTTGGGCATTTCTTTTTTCGGGGTGGTGGGGGAACAGTCTGTTAAAAATATTTGATATTTGTTCAAATATTTATCTTTCTTTAAAGGGACAAGGAACAGAGACAAATGTCTTGAAGGGACTGGAGCATCTGAACAAGTCTGCAGAATTGGTAAATGGAACCTATTGAACGTAGAGGGCACTGTGCTCACGGTATTTGGGGGTATAATTAACAGTTATTAGGAGATAATTCACGTCAGTTTAAACATTCTTACAGCTCCAAAAAAAATGTTCTTCTAATATTCAATTTTTAGATAAAAGTAAAGTTACTAAAACTACTTCAATGAACGCGATTTTTCCTGTGTTGGGTACCCAGAAAATGGCGTCTTACAGCGCCCTCATGCGGCCAAAAATACGGCGCATTGACCTATTGCTCGCTGGCACGTAGTCTTGTAGCCAGGTAGCCCCGTAGCCACGTCCCTTAGACAACCCTCTGGAATTTCTCGCCGTTATTTTTGTTTGTCTCAGGATTTTTGCGTTCTGCCTCGCTTTGTATTTGATGTGATTGGAGAATATTGCACAAGCTGCGTTGACACTGCGTTGACGTAATTCTACCACCATTACACAAAATAGCAGAGCCAACAATTGTGCACTTTGTGGTACTAAGCATGACTTTTGGCATGTCGGGTCAAAATGGGTTGAAAATCATTTTAAGATCGAGCCCCATCCCAATTTTTGCCCATTTTGTGGGCAGAGTTTGAGTTTTGATAATAAAAGGGTGCACAAAACAAACCTTGTTCCTTGTTTTTTCATGAATTAAAGTTATCTTTGACACAAATCTTGTTGTTGCCATTTAAAACCTAAGCAGCTCCACTAGATAGGCCATCTGTAACATCCTTATTCCTCGTATTTAGGGTCATGCACCAGCCTACACAGCCCTTGGTTGGTACGCCATCAATTTCCAACGAGATATGAAGGCAGCCGCTAAGTACTTTGACATCGCGGCAAAAATGGGGCACAGGGACGCCATGCATAACCTGGGATATATGTACAAGGCTGGTCAGTACCCAGGCAAACCTGCAGATGAGGTGAGAAGGGAGGGGGAGGGGAGGGGAAGGGGGAGGGGAACTACCTGGGGTAGTGCCTGGGGTGGTGCCTGGGGTAGTGCCTGGGGTAGTGCCTGGGGTAGTGCCTGGGGTAGTGCCTGGGGTAGTGCCTGGGGTAGTGCCTGGGGTAGTGCCTGGGGTAGTGCCTGGGGTAGTGCCTGGGGTAGTGCCTGGGGTAGTGCCTGGGGTAGTACGTTAGAGAGTAAACTGAATCAGGTGTCTTGTAATTGCCTTTTCCTCTACGTTTCAGGCCAAGGCCCTGTTGTACTTCCAGAAAGCTGCAGATCATGGTCACATAGACTCTGCCGGGGTGGTAGCACAGATCTACAATCAAGGCTCTACTGGTGTGGAACGTAGCAGCTTCAAAGCTGTCGCGTAAGTCTAACAATCACAAGTACCGATCAGAAAAAATAGACTAATTTTGACTTCGGTTTGACGAACTAACTGAACTATTTTATTTTTGTATCTTAGATGGTTTAACATCTTTAGATTGCAAGCTCACAAAAGAGCAACTATTTTGTCAGATATTTAAAACTAAAAGAAAGAAAGTCACTCAGTCAATGAAAACCACTAAACATAAACTTATTTTGTTCTCTTCTGTGCATTTGTTTGTTTTTTTTGTCACCAAAATTTAAAAAATGTTACTTTTGGTCCTTTTAAACTGTAGCTGGTCACGTCTGGTGTGCGAGCAGAACCCAGAAATTGGGATGGCATTACGCAAAGGTCTGGACGCATTTCTGGCAGGATCGTGGTAAGATTGAATGATTCGATTTCCAAACCAGAAGCGGGGAATTATCCCAGGGGAGTGGGTTAAGCCTGATGCATTAAACAAAACTACAAACTCATATTGAATTGTTATCAATGAAACATTGGGATGCGGTACCTGCTGCTAATCTAGACCTGTAAAAATACTGGCGGGGCCCGTGCTCTTAAACAGCAAGGGAAACGGCCGGCCTTGCGAGACCCATTTAGACAGGGTGCCGTGTGTCTGGGGGATCCTCCATGGACCGCCTTCCATGGGATTCTCCTAGAAAACTGCCCAGCCTGAGAATCAGTCTACCGTAATACTTCTATACAATGGTTCTTCAATCCTTTTGAAATGTTTCTCCTTCTTTTCCTGTGTGATAATCGTTCCACATTTATACTGAACCCTATAATGGTCACTGTTTCCCCCCCTCTCCTTAGGGGTGAGAGTATCGTGTATTACATGATGGTAGCTGAGACTGGGGTAGAAGTTGCTCAGTTCAACCTGGCACATCTTTGCGAGGAAGACCACGTAAGTCAGAATCAGGCTTGATTCTTGTTATCGTGATATTAGTGGAGTGCCAGAGCCTCACGGTTGGAGCATGCTTGATAATCTCAGTCTAGTGCCCCTAACATACACCTGTGGTTATGTTGACAGGATGGTCAGGTGTCGGCCTACGTCAGGGCTGACTGTGTCTGGAAGTATTACAACCTATCCAGCCAAGCTGTGAAGCCACACATTATCTGTGAGTCCTAAGCCGCATCTAAATCTCTTTTCTATGGCTGTTGTCTAGGTCTAGAGTTAAAAATGTTGAACAAAATCGTTGGAAATATTTACGTTTTTGACTTGTTTGACCGAAAGGTATTTGTGTATTGTGAATAAAAAATTTGGTTGGCCGGTATTTATGAGAAGTATGCATAGAATTGCTCACGTGCCCGGACCTTGTTAATGATCCTCACCCTGCATTAACGCGTCCAGGCACAGGAGTTTTTTCTAAAATTTAAAATGGATGACGGATAAACACATCACGAGCAAGGCCGGAAAAATCTGTCAGCAACCAGCGCGCAGCGAGTGAGCCAGAAATATTGGGGTGTGCTACCTACAGATGCTAGCCTGAACCAGTCTTAGATCGAGGTTCTTAAAAAAAACAGCCCCGCGCTGGGTCCAGTCAATGTCAAAATAATCCCGGCGCGAACTGCTTAAATATACTTGTTTAAAACCGGGCAACCACATATTTATTCCGTCAATAATATTGTCGTATTTTTTTTATCTTGCGTCTTACAGCTCAGCTGAAGATGGGTGATTTCTATTATTATGGACACCATGGAAAGCAAGATAAGAACAGCGCTGTGCGGTATTATGCGAAGGCTGCTAAGAGACGTGAACCACAGGTGAGTTGACAGACAGATGATGATGATGATGATGATGATGATGATGATCATGCATTTGTAAAGCGCCATCTATCTAGTTGCCTATTCCGAGGCGCTGCCAGGAACACCGGGGCGAACCCCTTCTCTTAGCGAAGAGTGTTACTGGGTTCTTTTCCGTGCATTACACAACGCACGGGACCTACAGCTTTACGTCCCATCCGAAGGACGAAGCAATAGTGGTTTAATTGCCTTGCTTAAGGACACACGTGTCGACACCGGGGCTCGAACCCACGCTCTGCGGAACAGAATACCGAGTTTTTAACCGCCCGACCACGACACTCCAGACAGACATCTCTCCAAATCTCTTCCACAAAATCTCAAGGGTATGGTATTCAATTATGGGTGAAATAGGAGCATTTTAAAAATAGCCTTCGACCCTCTTAAAAGGTTGTACACGAGAGCAAAGTGATGTTTCCACTAGAATACTAGAGTGGGTTTCCCTGAACATGAACGTTTCATTGTTTCTTCATCTTGCAGGCTCTGTTTAATCTGGCCTATCTTGTAGAGGAAGGCACAGTGATAGACACTATGATCTTGAGAAGTCTTCACATATCTAGCGACGTCTACAATACGGATGATAAGACGCAGCTTATTATGGCACTCTACAGAAGGTATTTATAGATCTTCCTGTCAGCTTGGGGAGAAATGCAAAAGTACAAATGTTTGCTTTGTAAAACTTAGCCCTACTCAATATTAAATGATCATCTCATAGATGGGATCCCTTCTATGAGATGGTCATTTAATGAGTAGGGCTAAGTGAGGCCCCATTCAGGAAGAGTAACTCGTCTGATTTTACAGCTCGTCTTAGGATCAATTTTACCAAACTTAAAAAAATGTATGGTCTTGAAGGGGTATTCAAAACCACTACCTGGAAATCAGCTTACCACTAACCACAACTTACCATGCACTTACCACAACTTATCACTTATTTCAGCTTTTCCCTTTAAGTTGTGGTGAGTTGTGGTAAGTGATAAGTTGTGGTAATACCACAACTTACCACTTACCACAACTTACCACAACTTACCACTTACCACAACTTACTACAACTTACAACTTACCACAACTTATCACAACCTACCACTTACCACAACCTACCACTTACCACAACCTACCACTTACCACAATTAACAACTTTAAGTTACCTTCAATCTTCAACTTCCTAAGTACTCCCTTGTTATGTTTCTACCTCCAGGTGTCGAGATGGAGGCAGTACAGAATCTTACTTACCCTGTGGACTGGCGATGGTGCGCGTACAACTTGTGAATCTATGGAGAAAACATGCAGTAGCAGTCCAGGTACTAAACATCTCACAGGCATTACTCGCATGAAAATCCATTTATTCTTAAATTTAATGGACACATTTGCACAAACTTGAATTGAGGTTTCATAAGATAAATTTTGCGACTGGTTGATGTAAATTCAATATTAGGTTCTTTATTCACCTATGTATCTTTATAAATACTTTATACTCAGTGTTGTGTGGAGAGATTAATAGAAAAACATCACTTGGGTGGGATTCGAACCCACAACCTTCCTGCTTTCTAGAGCAGACGTCTTACCACTCATAAACAGAGGTTGTGGGTTCGAGTCTCACCCGAAGGATCTCTATTAATCCATCTGGATAACAGTGTTTATAAAATACATCGATGAAGGGAAAGCCCAGTATTGTATTTCTGATATTTCTGTATTATAGTTCAACCCGTCAATAAGCAGTTTTAATTGCTGTTTTATTTTCCACCATCGTCATTTTCTTTAAACCTTTTTATTCAGGTGTCTGTTGCTTTGCTCGTAAGTATTCTTACCCTATCCTGCATCATAACGTGTCTCCGTCATATCAGACCAGTACGACACAGTAACACACCCTCTCAAGCACCAGTACCAGCACCAGCATCAGGTCAAAGGTCAGAGAACTGATGTCAACCAAAGGTCACATCGGGCAAAGGGAAACAGCGCCCTTCGAGAGCGACCTATTGAACACGATCGTCGGGGCTTTTCATTTTGGAATATTTGCTGACGGATACAAACAAATGAAGGTGTGATGCTCCTGGGTAACCGTTTTGCAAATAATGTGGACTAAAAAATCAATTAAAAAAAAAGTCAGTTTTTTTGGTAAAGATTGCCGGCCGTCAATTGTTAAAAACCACATTGCATCAGGTGCTGTGATTTCACAGGATGCTTGAGACTGTTATTCACTTACAGTCAAATAAGGTATTTCATAATAATTAAGTAGTTTTGCTTTTTGATGTTTGCAATCGGTATTGATGGTCTTTCATGGAAGTATATTTATAAAATGTCAGTACGACTTTGTATTTTTTCTTACTTAATCAATTCGCGCCTTAAGACGTATATACATGCAAAGTTTTCATAAGATTCAAAACGGATGACGCATAAACACGCCACGAGCAAGGCTGGAAATGTCTGTCAGCAACAAGCAAGGCCGGAAATGCATGGGTGTGCTTCCTGGTACTATCGGCCTGAACCCGCCTCAGATCGAGTTTCGTTCAAAATAATCTTAAAATAATCCTGGCGCGAACTGGTTAAACAAATGGAGTACCAAATACTATAGTACTTAATGTATGTTATAACATGGCAAAGTATGTTTTGGGGGAGAATGTAGCTTTTTTTGTAATGCATTCTAAATTAAAACATTTTTTTCTTGCATGTGGAATTTTCTCTTTTGGTTTTGATTTTCCTTTTTCTTCTTCTCTTTGTTCGGGCCTAGTTCTCTCCTTTCCTCTTTTTTTTATTGGTAGTAAACCTTTGAAGAATATAATTATTTTCATATCTTGCTTTATATGATAATGTCTAATGAGTGGAAAACAATGACATACCAAACTAATGTACACCACCATCTTATAACCAAACTTAGTAGTTGTACATCTTACAAATGTGGTATATGTATATTACAGAATTGCCTTTAGCATGGTGGTTTTTTTTTAAAGAATGTCATTTTCAAAGCCTGTTTTTGTAGAAGTCGGTGTCAAACTTTCATCGGCTTCTGCCAGCCTTAAAGAAAAGTGCAATAACTATTTCTTGGAAAAGTGTATTGTTTATGTATAAAGTGGTTCTATATTCTACCATAAAATTATTAATTTTGGTTGACTACTTTTGTAACAAGATTTTGTCAAATATAATATATTTATGTTTTAATATGTTTTCTTGTAATGTGAATGGACACTGACAAATTATAAATTAAAGGTTGGGGGCTAATTTTGTTTTCTATAAAGTAATTTGTCTTTATCATTTGAATTTTTCTTTTATAAATATGTCATTATGTTTTCTTTATGTTTATGTATTTGCTTTTAATTTAGAAGCCCAACAGCAAAATCCATACAAAGTCTTCCAAACAAAATCTGTAGCGAAGTGCCTTATGTCCTACAAGTGCAGTTTCGTTGAGATTTGTTTTACTTTTGTATTAGTTTATTTCAATAAAGAAGAGATTATCTGGTGACTTATGATAAAAACAGATAATAAAGTGCGTCCTGTCAAGTGACAAAGTAATGAAGCCAATAATAATACTAATAATAATTATTAATTTCGAGCCGGAGGTTTGCGGGTTCGAGAAATGATGACCACCAAACGTGAGAAAAGATTACTATAAACAACATTTAGAATTATTTTTAAAAACTTTATTTCACGGAAGGATTCTTTTGGAAACGAAACGTTCAGACACAACTTACATAGGTGCAACATTTGTTGGCAACATTTCTAAAGAACTTGCATTTTTGTACAGGGCAAGTTGTGTGAGAACTTTCGTTTGTAAAGCGATCTTTTTTTAATAAAATGATTTCAAAGTTATGTGTCAGTTTCTCTTCCATTAGGGGTGCATAATATTCATGTTTTTAAATATTCGGTGAACATTTAAAATGTTCAAATTAACGTGTTGGTCTACTTTTTAATTCAGTTACACAAAAGTGCAACTTTTTCAGCACCATTTGACATAATTGCTTAATTTCGTCCATAAAATGACTGGATTCCTAAGTTGCTTGATTTAAAAAACTACCCAGTAGTTTTTTAATTATATCAAACATTTGGAGGAACTTCTTATTTTCGTTGTGTGTATAACTTTAGTCCGTGGTTTATGGAATAATGTGGACCGTTTGGCGGAGTTAATAAACTTCAATCAAAAAGACCTGGTGAAATCTTGCCGAATTTTATTTGTTCATTTATTATTAGGTCGGCTAGTTTTTTTTCTGGCAGTCGAATCACGAAAAGCATGGAGGAATAAGAAAGGAGTGATCCGCCGAGAGCGGAAGTTTTGCTACTGTGCAGCGCCGCGCTGCCGCGAAAAAAAGTAATCCTATTATGTCATATTGCACATGTACATAAATTACCATAATAACATTGTTTAAAAGACTTGGGCCGTTCCCAAAACCCCTAGCTTCTGCTTCACCGGCACCGGCTCCAACCCATTGGTAAACTGCACGAACAAGCCGGAACGAAGCTGAAGTTTTGAAAACGGCGTTATATCGAATACCTAATATTGAATAATCGACACCGTTAAATCGATCGAGCGTCGACGCTTGATCAGTGGATCAGTGCGCATCGAACTCACTCCACTGCCACATTTCCGTTTATATACATTTTAATCTATTATCTAAACCGTGAAAAAATAGTTTAGATTATCTGGGTGCCTAAGAGTTCAACTATGTTTGTTGCTGAAATCTTTATTAAACTTTTTTTTTTTATTAGAAAAACGAACATTAATAACATTTTGATGTTTTCATGACTTGCTCTATGGTGTATGTATTAGGCTATAATAATAGGGCTAGTATATTAATGACAGTATCACTATCACTACAGTCATTCTATGTCATATCATTTTATTTCTTTTTGCAAGGACTCACTTCCATTTAAATAATATATAAATGATGACAAAAGTGGCGCTAGCATGCACATTTGTTCCCAAGTTTATATCAAAAGTTGTAAATTGTAAAATCTTTTTAATATACATGTAGTTGTGACGGGTTGTTTCCCTGATTAGATTTGGTCATTTTCCCGCAAAATTATAATCGACAACCAATATTCGATTCATAAGTAGTCGATTCTTACTGCGCACCTCATTATCTAGGCCGTTTTCCAAACTCCAGATTGGACTTGCTATGGCTCCATTGCCATTTCCAAACTGCATGAACAAAACACAACGGAGAAGAAGCTGGAGTTTGTAAACTGGCCTATAAACCGCAACGACGTACCAGCGCATGCGCTTTGCGCATTCACACACCAACACCCGATCGACGAACGTAGCGTGGAGAAGAGTGATATTTCTTCACAAAAAACAGCCATTTTGGCCGTTCTCTGCACCGCAATGGCTAAAAATCTAAACCTAGCGTTGATTTGCTTGACAGCCTTGTCTTCTGTCTCTATCGCAGCATACGTAGAGGTAAGAAACTTGTCAAATTTCCATGTTTTTCGCGCATTCATATTTAACAAGAAATATAAATTAATCGGTGATGACTGATGTCCCTTCGGCTTCACTGTTCACATTTCGTTTTGTTTTCCGATTGTGAAATTGCTGTACATGTACAGTACAGTGAGTCATTGAAATTGAATAACATTTTTGTTCTCAGGTTTTACAATGCCATTATGCATTTTGTTTATGCCAACTTGACTTAAGAACCAAATCACGCATTTTCATTATTAACATAACAATTATATAAATTAATATTCAAATGAAATACTTTTTTCAATGAAATTATCTACTTTGAATTTTATTAATTTTATTACCGAGTATTTTAGTTTATTAAATGAGTGTTTCTGATTACATGTTATTTTATTTTGGCATATTTTGTTCTTGGGACCATTTGGAGAACGGTACAATGTACTGATCTGATATCCCAGGGTAAACAAGAATAAATGAAATATTATTAAATTAAAGTATAAAACCTGACCGACCTGGAATTTTTTAAGCGATATATAAAGTCTATGGAGAGTTGAGAAAACTTTCTTACAAATTTGAAAATGTTTTTCGGTCCAAGATTCATGTCTAATATTATGAAGAAAAAGAAAAAGTTTCAGGTTGCAACATTCTTTCCGTAAAATAGTAATATTTAGTACTAACGTAAATTGTATGCATATTTGTACGACAATAAGTGAAACAAACAAAAACGCGCAGAACCAGGCTACATTTATTGTTCTCCCAAATATCCACATAACATCACAAAGAAAGACTAGTATTCCACTCCAAATATACCTGAAAACTTTTTAGACTTTTCTAAGAACTGAATCAACAAATCACTCTCTTGAAAAAAAAAATCGAAAAATTGATTTCCTGTGTCGAAACCGAAACCCAAAATGAGAATTTCAGCTTTTTTTTGCCGTGGGCCATTCTACATGCAATTTGGTTTGGGATTATGTAGAAACATGACAACAACACAACCCCATAGGCGACCTTACATGAACAAATACTCACTTGCAGATAATAGGGCTCTCTCCAAAGGATATTTTTCAATGGTACCCCATTCAGTTAGTTCCCACAAGAATCCATTATAACTCTGATCCGATGCGGACTTTCACACAATTTACCAACAATGAATGGGTTGGACTTTATAAAAACAAGTCAGGCAGGTTTATTGTGTCCGTCACTGCCTCGCCACACCAAGTCAATAAAATGAAAATGATGAATAAACACCTTGCTTTTAATAATCTCTCTTAGAAACAAAATTCATTGGATTTTCTCTTCAAGGTGTTGTTATTGTTTAGGATTTGCCATTTGTGGCTTTGGGCTTTCTGTCTTGAAAGAAAACACAATTTTCCATGGGA
The DNA here is from genome assembly GCA_037893245.1 of Crossaster papposus. Classification (NCBI taxonomy): domain Eukaryota; kingdom Metazoa; phylum Echinodermata; class Asteroidea; order Velatida; family Solasteridae; genus Crossaster; species Crossaster papposus. The sequence goes on along the minus strand of JBAIAA010001045.1, from coordinate 155,132 downwards.
ACTTGGAAAGTGTCAACTATGACATTTTTCAAAACTCGCATACTGTGTACATTTTAAAGGGCATTCTGACTTGGAATTACCTAAGTTATTTGTCATGGATAAGAAACGTTTGCATGTACCGGTACCAAGGGTCACGTGTGCAGACTCTTGTTGTTACAATTGTGACTATGAAAAATGGAGCTGTTCACAGTATCCACCAGCGCTTTGCATTCTGTGAACGTTGCATAAACATTTGAGTATTGGTGCTACTGTGTGTACTTGTACAAATACATGTTTACCAGGAATTCGTTTACCACACATTTAATCGTCTGCACTGCTGGAAAAATATGCATCCCCACCCAATGTCCGCCGCATTTGATGGAAACTAGTGCCTGTGGGCTTTCTTTCAACTAGGCTTTTGAAATACTCAGGTTTAATTCTAGGTAAATAATACAAAACAACATTCTTGAGGAATTTCATGGCGAATGCCCCTTAAAGTGCAATTAGTACAGTTCACAGTCCTGCATACTGTGTACAATACACCTTCTACATGCACATAACTGGTATGAAATAAACAACCTGTCAATCAAAACCAATCAATTATGCTTGTCATTTCACCTGTGTCAGTTTAATCAGTGCAGGACATGAATGGATGCACATACTTGTGACAAAGGGAAGGTTTGTAGAATCTTCTCGAAAGTTCTGAGTTTACTTCATCGAATGTTCAATTCATTGAATGTTTAATTTAAACTTATTTGATTTGAACAAACTCAACATGTTTGGCATGTTCATGTACGTGTAATACAACTACCGGTAGTTAGATAAAGAAACACAGTCTATATGTACTTTAGCATAGTCCCTTTGGTCTGAGATATCCCCAAAAGTCAATTGGATTGGTAAGCTAAGGAGGTTCCATTTCTGTAAAAGATATGTGTAGGATTTCCTCACAAAAAAAATTGTTTATTGTCAGATTGTGGCATTGTAAAAACGAGTACAATAAAAGACTCTGAAATAGTCATCAAATCAAACTGTTTATTTTATATTTGTTTTTTGTTATATTACATTACAATCTCTCAGTAGGGGAGGGATTATAAAACTAGCAATAAACCTTACCTGTAACCCCCCCTCCCCCCCCCCATATATAAGCAGTTCGCGCTGGGTTTATTAACTTTATTTTGACATTGACCCAGCCCAGACACAGGACTGTTTTTTACAAACCTAGATCCAAGGCAGGTTCAGGCCAGCATTCTTTATTTAGGAATTATACACTGGACGTCTGCATTAGTATGCGCATAAACTGTAGCTCCTCAGAACACTGGCAATGAAGGTCTTAATGCTATCAGTACTGGTACATGGGTACACCCAAGCCATTGTTGTATTGTTATGCTAATACTACCAGTAAAGTTCTGTGAACAACAGGCCATTCCTTCCTCTGGTATATATAACACCACCCAAAATGGAAGGTTTCAAGATGCAGTGTACTTCCAGACAAGAGAAAAACAATCTTGGGGCGTTTTTCATGGCTAAACATAACAATGCTGGATACAGCCTACTGGTGTAACTCAACACAGTGCATCTTCCACAAACAACCAGCCCTTTGTCTGCCATTCATCCTCATCAATACTCCACAATCATCTCAAACCACCAGGGGGGATTTCGGAGGATAGAGGAAGGTTGGGATTAATGCTGAAACTGGTCTTAAAATTTGTGAAATTACACGTACCATACAATTTCCCTTTCAATTTCACCAGGCCAGCTCATTCAATTCTCTTTGTTGTACCTGACCATATTTGAATTGTAAAAAAACAAAACGTGGTACAGGTGAAAATAGTTTCTAGATCTAGCGCCTCAAATCTTTTGTTGGGTAAGATTAAAAAATAATACTGGGACAAAATGGGGTCTATACAAGAGCAAGAAGCGTGATGGAGGCTATGGAGCACAATTGGATTTGATAGATTGATGCTGTAGGATTGGTCCACAATGACTACAAAAGCTGCTTGATTCCTGCTGATAATACAGTCACAGGGATAGTGCACATGTTGGCAGGTATACAATGTGTATTGTGAGGATAAGGTTCAAGGCTGGTTCCAATTTCATGCAGCTGCTGAGCACTAAGGAGCACTAAGAATTCCCTAGCACAAACAAGTCTTGCTGTGCTAGGTTTCCCCTGGCTAATGTACATTGTACATTGTACATTCAAATTGATGATTGAAACAAAATTGATGCAGTCTGTGAACTGAAACTAATGCAGCGCTTACAAAAATTTGAGCGGATTCCATCTTTCCAAATCATAAGTTCTTGATCAGACCACGGAGGTCATGGAAAACGTTCATTGCAACAGTGAGGTGGTAATATTTGCAACAAAAACAAGCTGAAGTAGCGAGGTGGGCCACCTCACATTTGAATGGTCATGGGAACCCTGTTACTCGGTAAAAGCAGATTAGCAGCCAAAATCACCTGAACACCAGTCACAAGCGATACACCCCCTGAAAATTTGGTTTCTAACCCCCTTATATCCAAGGAAGAAGTTTCAGGATTAGCATATTTGTAGGCTTGGCAGCTCCATGAATTTGGCCCCAGGTCAGACTATTTATCCAGCAGTTCAGGGAAGGACATTATTAATGGTGGTTTTCTTTCCTTGCCATAATTCATGCTAGACTGGGTTAGCAAGCAGGTGTTTGGATTGCCTTGGCACTCAAATACTCCTGATCCTGTACAGGCTAAAGCCACCGTAAGGGTATGACACTTCTTCTATGAGAAATGAGATAACGAAATTAAGTGAGAGCTTTCAATGCCTAAATGTATACTGTATCGCCGGGACGGCCGGGTGCATCACGAAGTGTCATATATGATAGTTTTCTCGCACCACAATGTGACGGATCTTATATTGGTTTTGTGCACACGATACGTCACTTAGTGGTGCGACCGACGATAATATGTAGTATATAATTATGATAATCAAACTTTTTGCTGCCGTTTTGCAGCTTTTGCACCTGAAGTCATGTATACTGTACCTAAAATTATACTACCTTATCTCTAGAGGGCCGTTGGACAAAATACTTGTACTACCGTTAGTTCTATTCTACCCAAACCTAAGGGCAAACACATTAGCTTTGCTCTGCCTCCGGCAGCAAGTCTAAGGGTCAGGCAGCAAGTCTAAGTGTCAGCATTTTTGAATAAGATTAAAACCGCTGCAAACTGCTTACTGGCTGGAATGACCTGAAATATACAAATCAAATAAGTTAAGAGGGCCTAATATTTTGATATTAACAAGATCTTTATTTGTCAGCATTTTTCCTAGTTTAAATTATCAGCCAGGTTGTTTGTTTTCCTGTAGTGGCTGTGGCCACTTTGTGTGTATGTACGGTGCTTCATACCGTAGTTATAAATTCACAGCATAGAGCTAAAGAGTGGCAGTTTGAGTGTGGATTTACAGTTAGGATGTACATGTAGATATCGCAAAAAAAATTACGACCGAAATATTAAAAAATATCTTACTCATCCTGCAAAAAGATTGCGCTAGATTGTGATTGATATCCTGTGACAGACATTTCCGGCCTTGCTCGTGACGTGCTTATGCGTCATCCGTTTTGAATCTGGGGAAAACTTTGCATGTATTTATACATACTGTACGTCCTCCGGCGTGAACTGGTTAACATACGGTAGGTCTATGTATTTACTACACAGCGATGGTCATTTAACATGTAAATTGTTCAATTTTCTTTCCAGTTTTGACTGACTAAAATTGTATTCTAAATGCAGAGTAATTAAAGATGTTCACTTCAAACCATCTTTCTAGTTTCACTCAAGATTCAGAAATTACCCAGCAGACAAAGCGATAAATATTTTAATTTAATGAATTGTTCACATTCCTTAAAAAAAGTGTTAACGTGAATCCCTTTTACCATGTGTTTACTGCGGGAAAATAACCGAAGTAAACAATTTGTTTAAATGTCACCTGAAGCAGTGGAGGTCAACGAGGCTTATCATGGTTCATGGATCATGTGTAGCCTCAGGGGCCAGGGCAGATCACAAAAATTGGCCTGGACCCCATCTGCCATAAAAACACCCAGCTAGAATGATGACCCAGGGGTTTATCACGGTCTTCTAGTTGATAGCCTGGAGGGAGCATTTCATTGCATATCACACATCACTGGATCCGTGGAGGCAGGGAATTCATCCTCGGTCTGTAGGGGGCACCGTGCAGCCATGTAGGCAGGGAATTCATCCCGTCTGTAAGGGGGGGCTGCAGCCATGGAGGCAGGGAATTCATCCCCAGTCTGTAAGGGGGAGGGGGGGGGGATGCAGCCATGGAGGCAGGGAATTCATCCCGTCTGTAAGGGGGGGGGGGGGGGGGGGGGGTTCAGCCATGGAGGCAGGGAATTCATCCTCGGTCTGTAGGGGGGTGTCAGCCCGGCACTAACTCAATAAGGACACGCTCTACTGGCTGCAGGACAGGAATTTTCAATTTGGTGTTGTACATACTGTATGGATGGAACTAAATTTGGGTCCAGGTTTGGCCAATTGTAATGCATCGTCATGATGTACCGGGTACAGTTGTACTAGTACATGTTCATGTCTGTTTTCACCTGGGATATTGTATACCATTTTTGTATACAACGGCAATCATAGACCCCTAAATGTCCCTTCTATTTTTTTCCCAACTTTTTCGGAAGGCCTATCATAGGTTCTGTACATGATTTTTGTCAATCGTGGACAGTCAGTTAATTGTACATGTAGTCTACGATTGCCGGTGTTTACATGAGATACAAACGTGTACTATGCACATGATGTGAAGAATCTCTTTAGTACAAACTCTACTGAACCTAGCGAAAGTGTTTGTTGTGCATGTCCAGTACAAGTATTGGCGAGCGGTCCCATTCACTGTGCACATAAAATGCATAGTCTGGATCAGGGCCATTTGTTTGCTATAACCAGAGCCTTCAATGGATAATACACAGTTCATTGCCAGAATAGGGGATTAAAAATGGATGGTGCATTAATTGTGATATTGCTCATCAAGGCCAAACCCATTAAAGCAATTGATGTAACTGGAGATGGGGAGGTTTGTACAAGTTTTACATATATAGGATGTTTGCTCAACAAAGACCTTGCTGGTCAGGTACATGTACCTCTACATGTACCTCTACCTAAATAGAAAGAAAGAAATGTCAAAGTTTCAAACAATAACATGCTTTTAATATGGACAGCCACTGAGAAAAAAATATAATTGTTCCCTTGTGCAAGTGCATGAATTTATAAATTGTTTGTACTTTGGTAACATAACCTCCCATAAGTACTAAGCTGTCGTGACTATTCGTCACCATGGTTTCAATCTGTGACTCACCATTGTACAAGCTACATGTACAGTAGTATGCTGGAAATTGCTAAATATAAAACCATACATCAGTTATGTACATGTAGGATACACCATTGGTAATTGCTTAAATTACCAGGAATGGGTAGATTTGAATTCAGTGATTTGCAATAGTAGTGAGCCATATTCCCAGAGTTTTTGGTTTGAAGTTTCATTTGTTGTCCATCTCCCCACTCCCCCCTACCCACCACCCCTATACCCCCCCCCCCTATACCCCCCCCCCCCCCCCTTTCTCTCTTTTCCCATCCCTGAACGAATTTGGGACTTCAAAATCTGAGCCGCCGCTCTCTGAAAAATCCTTGATGGACATGAGGACAAAGTTATCCATTGATGGATAAGGATTACCGTTACATGAAGCCCTTGTTTTTTATCAGTTTGTTTTACATTAAACAAAACACACAGACAGTAATAGCACACTATCTTGCAAACTAAACAGTTATCTCATAATAATAATAACAACCTTTTCCAAACCTAATATTCGTCGGGCATGTCTGTGGGTTAAACTCAACTCTGAGTCCTACACGCTTTCCTGTCCTGCGTCTAAAGCCTCACGGAGCCTAAATAGAAACAAGCTGATGAAATGAAAATAAAAAACGACGTCTTGCTCATGACACAGCTCAACCAAGAGACGTGCAGAGCGTGAGAAGCCATGGCTTATCTGGATATTATAGGCACTCTAGAGACGTGGACATGGTCTTAGATAAACAGGCAATGTATCTACAGTATGAGCAAGATAGGAAGAAAGGAACGATGAAGCTAAGTTGCACATGGCACATCTTTCGCCTCTAAGCATCTCCAAAATGTCATGCTTACTAGAATTGTACCAAGCATCTTATAGATATGATACATGAAGAGCTGTAAATGTACATTTTGTATAAAAAAAATTGACAGAATGTGGCAATTTACAAAGTATTCATGTACATGTACCGGTACATGTAGTACAGTACATACATGTACATGTGCCGGTACATGTACAGTGTGCATGCCTTAATAGCAATATTATTCTGATGTGTCGCGTTCTTTCAATCAATAGACTTTTCTTACTACAGGATGTGATGTACTGTATACGTTTAATAAATACCTAGGAGAGTTGAAGGCTTCTGATTGGCCGAGACTCGATCACGTGCCGGTCATTATATGTAGTAACATCATGGGTTTTCCAAGGGCCGTTTTCTAAACCCCGGCTTTGGGCTGCACTCTGGCCACATTACAGACGTTTTCCTAGTTCCGGATCGCAAAAAATATTCAGGCTGTTTTCGGCAAGTCTAATCCTCGAAATTTAAATGAAATAGGTTTAGTAGTTTACCTTGAGTGATGGAGAAACTACAGTTTTTGTTTCGATATTTATGCTCTTCTTTATTTGAAAATACATACTGTACGACGTCAAATATACCGACATCCCTTTTTCTAGTTGTGGATCAGTTTAACCAATTCCGGATCGAGTAAAAAACTGCTTCGTACATGTACATGAACAATTATCACGCTAGAACCAACCCGAATCAAGCCTATATTTCTGATAAAGTATTCATTAATTTATATAAATACAGTTTAAAATAAATGTCAAATACTTTAACTTCCAATAAAGTTTTTAAAAAAAGGACTTGCAAGGAAATGCTTTGAAATGTTTTGTCCGTGTACGTGTGTTGCGCCTTGCTCTATGGTTGCGCGCGGCAACGATCCGATAAACTTTGTCCCACCATGGAGACATTTCTCCATGGTCCATTAGAACACGTCATATGAAATCGCTTGCGCGCGTGCTGTTGATGCATGTATTTTACGGGCGATCCGGAACTAGAAGAAAAAAATGAACGTTCAGTCTTTGGCAGATTTGAGACTTTTACTTCGACTTATTTTTACTTATGTATCAAGAAGCTTGTTTGTTTCTTTTCAAAATGCACTTCATCTAAACAAATAGTATTGGAGACCAAGCCATAACAAGGTAGGTTTTTATTTGAAGCGATCTGGAACTAGAAAAAATCCGGAACTAGGAAAACAACTGCACCACTGCTAAACTACACGAACAAAGCCAAAATACGAAAACGAAGCTGCGTTTGTAAAACGGCCTAAAAGAAGCCGCGAAGTCGCGAAATTCGGAGTATTTTCACCATTTTTCTCGTTAAAAAGGTATTTATTAAAGGTAATAACAGTGCGAGAACCCGGTTATTACTGCGTGGTAATGACCGGGTTGGGGGATGACCGCTGGTAATGGACCTCGCCTTCGGCTCGATCCATTACCAGCGGTCATCCCCCAACCCGGTCATTACCACGCAGTAACAACCGGGTTCTCGCACTGTTATTACCTATTTAATATGCACATTACAAACAAACATGTTTTTCCAACATGCACCGTGACAACAGTCCACAAATATGACAAACATGAACTTAAATTATTGTTAGAAACTTCCAATGACCAAGAGACAACCCCCACTCCCTCTTCATCCATTCGCCTTTACATTTTATTTTATTCAAAAATACAGAAATTATGTTAATTTCACAAAATGGTTTCTGAAATGCATTACCTGGCCATACAGTACATCGCAAGGTCTTAGCCAGCCAGCCGTGTAGGCCGTGTTTTACACAGCCACATTCGAAATAATGCGGCCGATTCCCAATTACATCTTTCCTACCCCTAAAAATGTCTAAACACTCAAATAATTTCTGATTCTAAGTAAATTGTTTTTTGTATTCTTAAAATGCTTCTGCATGGTAAATGTGTGATTCATCTTTTAGTTAAGTCAAAGTTTCTTGAAAGTAATATTTAATTCATCAGGCCGAAACCGGTTGCGCAAACCCTCATCTGAGGGAATGTCTGGCAATATATCCCATCCTGTCATTTTGTTCGTCATCATCTCGCATCTGATGATGAAACCTTGTCTCATCTCTACCCTGACAACGCACTGTCGCCGTGGTAACGCGATGACTCAGACTTTGTCAAAATGACTGAGGGGTAATACGGCGTGTCTCTTCGAGTAGTTTGTGCCAGTGGAGAGAGCGAGCGTGTGGGTGTAGCACTCATTGAAGTAGCGCACGGATGACAATCAGTATAGCTGTATTTGCTCTTGATGATGAAGATGTGTTAGGCATCATTATTAGACATTAGTGATCCTCATACATGTACCGTACATGTACCGGTACAAGTACACACCGGTGTACAAAATATTTGGACTATCAACAAGTTTGCTAAAAATGCTCTTAGTTCTTACTAGAACCGAAATTACTTTCCTAGGTTGAAATTTTGACCAAAGTAATACACAATATACTAAGGGTGTGCGTTTACGGGTAGTACGGGACCCGGGTACCCTATTCCCGTCACGGTCGGGTACCCGGGTACCCGTGACTATTATTAGAATCATAACAAAAACCCGGAAGTATACACCGCGTCGGCACGTGCATGTACATCCCCGCTCACTCCACAAGCAAGCTGCAGTGCGACTGCCGCGCTGGCATGGCGTGCTTACTTCCCCTGCATTCCGCAACTAAACAAATGCAAGGGCCTACTTTGCAACTTAGGGTTCGACGCAAACAAATTCTAGTCACTCAAAACAGCGGGTAGTCAAAACCCTTTTCTAAGTAGTCCGGCGGTCCAGTGAAAAAAAAGTTAAGTGCGTGGTTTTCAGAGCCAGATTGTCAACAGCGATCCCGTATTGCGTGGAGTTTACTCTCAGCTTAATAAATGTTTGTAAATGAATTGACTTGCCGCTCCCCATTGCACTCTACAGTGGCACGTCTTTTTCCAAAATAAATAAGGTTCAATGAACTAAATCCTTTGAGCCGACACGAAATGTAGCAAAATGTAGCAAAAAAGCCGACCGCAATTCCTGGCTGGCCCCAGAGTTGATACAATAGAACCAAATACCTCTCCTGCAGTATCAGGTTTCAAAACCACATTCCAGGTACGGGTCCATGGGATCGTGAATTAATTCAGCACATTTCCCAAAAAGTAAACCTCGGAAAAACTTACTCAAAGGACAACTGTAACAAAACACTAGCAGCTGTCAGAATTGTCGGTAAATAGACTTCAAAGGCATTTTTTTATCACAATGACTTCAAAGAAAGCACAATCATCCGTTAGGCTGCTATCTAGACATCGGGAAATTGTCGGTAAAGACGTTTTACTCAGATGTTTTCTAACAATTTATCGGCACGCAATGAACATAAAAGACGCTTGCCTTTCTGAAATAATGTGTCAACATTTACAAAGGCAGTTTCGGGTAATAAATTCGATAAATTGGAGCCGGGTACCCGCAATCAGCGGTCGGGTTACGGGTACCCGGGTACCCGGCACGGCCTTACAATATACATGTACCCCAACAGTATACTAACCATAACCCAAACACTGACCCTACATGTAGTTTTTTAGTAAAACCATATTTACTGGTACACATACACATTTATTTCGTGAAATCCTTTATTCTTTTAAAAAACAAATGCCAAATTGTAATTTCTGAACAAACACTCTGTTACCAATATTTAAAGTGACATATTTATAGGGTATTTAATCACATTTAACAAAACAAATTATCTACATGTTGACAATTATATTAGGCGCAAAAGCCACTAGACAAGAGCAGAAATATATTTGCTTATTGTATACTACCGGTAGGTACTGAGATCTTTCACTTGATAATCATTTATCATGGAAACTTGGCATTCAGTGGCTGTGGCTTTTGCTCTTGAACTCGCCACTGTTTTCATGGCGGCATTAGGTCTGTTTGCTTGTCCGTGCTTCAACTCGTATAAAATGCCCTCTTGCGGCCAAATTGTATTCAGTCCTGTTTTACACCGGATGACGTTTTTTAATCACTTTTTATAATACAAATAAGTTGTTGATATTCGAGCTATAACAATAAATTGGCAACAAAAGTTAAGTAGTATATAATTTGTTATCGTATACATAGACATTGTACACGTAGACGGAACCTTTCTGCAAGACGCTGGATAAGAAATCACCTAGATGACAAATGTCCTTTGATTGTGACGTTTATCAGTGTCTCTTGTATACTGGAATTGCGAAAATTACACTCGGCGCTCAGTGAACCCACCAGGGAATCTCCCATTTGTAAGCGAGTTTAGGGGTTCTTTCTTTCGAAACCACTGTCGATGGAACAAGTCTACATGTAACTGATGTTTTTATGACAGTGTTAATATAAGGTAAACTTTACTTCTTGTGGAAAAATGATTGGACTGTTTTACGTTCAGTAGTGCCTCTCGTTCAACGCATTGAAGACCTTGAATTTTGTGGAAATTCACGCAACTGCCGACATTACATTTTATTTTACCAACGAAAATGTCAACATTATTTAGGTTCCCATCTCTTTTAGGTGAAACTTACTGCATAATATTAAATATTTAGTGTATAAGAGCAGTTTTAAAGGATGTTCTAGCCAATTTTGTTTTTAAATCTTTGAGCTCATGAATAATGCATTTTACAATACAGCTCAATAAAACTAGCGCATGCGCTAGTTTGAACAGGCTTGCCCCCAGCATTTACTGCGAACTGTACATGTGTGGTGTACACGTGTACGTGTGTACATATGCTAGAAGTCTTTTATCCGCATCATCTTATTAATAAAACTAATTAAATTTACTGTAATAATGGAGACCCAGTTAGCTACTAAGTGCATAGAGATCGATTCAGGGATGGGCATAATATTGCCCTCTCTCTAATTAGTCAGGGACGGCCTCTTTAAAGCTATAACATTTATCTTGTTTGCAGAGGCAATCCATGGTTCTGTTATTGTCAGTAGTACAAAGTAATGAATTCAGGGATGGGCATAATATTGCCCTCTCTCTAATTAGTCAGGGACGGCCTCTTTAAAGCTATAACATTTATCTTGTTTGCAGAGGCAATCCATGGTTCTGTTTTTGTCAGTAGTACAAAGTAATGAATTCAGGGATGGGCATAATATTGCCCTCTCTCTAATTAGTCAGGGACGGCCTCTTTAAAGCTGTAACATTTATCTTGTTTGCAGAGGCAATATATAGTTCTGTTATTGTCAGTAGTACAAAGTAATAAATTCAGGGATGGGCATAATATTGCCCTCTCTCTAATTAGTCAGGGACGGCCTCTTTAAAGCTATAACATTTATCTTGTTTGCAGAGGCAATCCATGGTTCTGTTATTGTCAGTAGTGCAAAGTAATGATTTCAGGGATGGGCATCTACTCTGCACACATGTGGTAATGACCTCAATATCTGTAAGGAAAAGCAATAAAGCTGTTTTCCATTCTGAATAGAATTCCATATCTGGATATCGGATCTTTTTCGAGCTTTACCACGAAGGATGCTTACATTCTGGAAGTTGAAGAACACTGTTTAGGAATTATTGACAAAATTGTTTTCTGTTGCGGCCCATATGTTTTGTACGCAGTAACTTGGATGATGTCCCTTAATGGAATTCTTTTTCCATTTGTAGATTATGATCGAGTAGCTACCGTAGTAGTGCGTACACGGAGAAATGAAATGGGCAGATTATTTCAACTCCCTAGTCAAATCAGGGATGGCCTTATAAAGTACATGGTTTCCCTATCTATTTGTCCTCCCTTGCAGGAAAACAAACCAAGACTTCTTTGTCACTTTAGCAACATGGATTGTGTAAAATTCACACAGTGTGTATTTCAGAATGTTAAAATGAAGCAGATCTCTCTATTTTACTAAAGCTAAGGAAATGTTTCTTACATGTAGATGAGATTTGAAGGTTTTCATGGCGAAAAGGCAACAAGATTTATAAGTAGTTTGTGATAATTCTCTTTAGTGAGAGGAGATTTGAGGGTTTGTATGGTGAAAAGGCAATAAGATTTAGAAAGATTTTGCCAAGAATTGTTCAACGCGTTACAGCTGGGGTGATTTAGCATGAACTGTACCACTGACTTGCAGTAAAGAACTCTCAAAGAGGAAGGGTTTAAGTAAGTAATTTCAGCAAGTCTGGTTTCTGTTCATACTGCTGTGATGTCATTAACATTTGTTGATGTTCTTTCTTTCTTGTTTATCTCAGGCTGTAGCTGGAGTATTTCACATCTCACGAGGTCACATCCTGCCTCAAGTCACTCTAAGATGCGGATTCCTCAACAAACACGTGGACTTGGTGACCGGTCAGTGGGTTGATGGGGACATGGCATCACCGTGCGATGTCTCTAAGAATGCCATCCTGGACTACTGTAGACAGGTGAGAAATAAAGATGATGGTTGACAATGACAACTGTGACATTGACAATGGCAACTGTGACATTGACAATGACAACTGTGACAGTGACAATGACAACTGTGACAGTGACAATGACAACTGTGACAGTGACAATGACAACTGTGACAGTGACAACATTGACAACGACAACATTGACAACGACAACATTGACAACGACAACTGCGACAGTATTGACATTGACAAGCACAGAGTTTATTTGAAATTCATTCCCCTCAAGAAATACAACTTTAACCCTAAACCACCTTCCACCTCCCCCCTCCCCCTTTAAAATCCTTGCTGTTTGGGGGATTTTCGAGGATTGACGTTGAATGGCAAAAGTGTCGGCTGAAAAGTGTGGGTAGGCTGTACCCAGCATTGTTTACGTTAAGTACAGGTAGTGCATAATTGAGCCCTTCATTATGCTCGATATCATCCATACTGCCTCTGAATATATTCAGCACTGCCTCAACCCATTAGAGTGATATACCGGTATCTAGGATTGAGGCAATGATCACCCCTTCACTGAACAAAATCAAGAAATAACAGAGCTATGATTTTGGAGGATTGAGGATAAATCCAATTTGTACATGGTACATGTAGCAATTGAAGGGTTTTGCAAGATTGAGGATAGTTCCTAGCCAAAAGGGCCTGGGGAGTCTGGTTAATGTTTTGAGAGACCTGTTCAACATTTGAGCCGTCATGAATATTCTGGCAAAATGAGTGTCGAATGTTCCCTCTGTGTCTAGCACAAGAATCCATACATAAACGCAATCTTGAGCAATTACTCTTCAGATTTTTCTCAGGAGTACTTACGGTACATGTACTCCATTCCCATAATGAAAAAGAAAGACCAAAATGAAATGAAATCCCCCAGACCTCCAAACCTTTTCAATTTGTCCTGAAAAATACTTTGGAGAATACATCTCAGAGGCATAAATAAATGAGAATTTCTGTCCTTGTTTCTCAAAGGAGCAGAATTATGGAGGCAGTCAGGCTGTCCCCCTGTGATTTTGTTGCCCAGAGGCGGAGTGCAAGATTTGTTTTTGTATTTGGAAGTTACCCGTTTGCCTTCGTGCAACCCCGGATCTGAGAACGTGTCGGTCATTATTCATTCCTAGTACGATAATTTATGCAGGCAGACATGCTGTTTATAACACTAAGTTACCATTAATTGGCTGGGGAGCAGCTGGTATTTTTAATTGGGTAACATTGACTAATTTGGATTAGATCAAATGCACCATAGAGCAATATTTAAAGGTTTTTCTTTGCTTTTCAATTTCTTACTTGAAACAGGTATTTTGTTATATTTGTAATGTAATCAAAGATAAATTTCCTGGGAACTTAAAAAATATTGGGTTTTGAGGTTTTTTTTTTTATTTTTTTAAAAATTTTATGAGAAATTTAATTAGATTTTGTTAAACACATCTTTAAAAAAAATCACACCCTTATATTTCTAGTCTATTAGTAACTTTTGCCGTTTGCTGACAGATATTTTTGGCGTTGCTCAGGACGTGTTTATCCGTCATCCGTTTTGAATTTCGGAAAACAATTTGCATGTCATGCCTCCGACGCAAATTGGTCAATAAATGTCAAAGGTACATGTAATTGCTATGCGAAAGTTGTAATCATTAGTTCCATCTAAGATGTATTTACACCTGTACCGTTAACGGTACATGAAAACGTGGATACCTTAGAATCATTATTTACTTTCAAATTAGTAACATATTTCTTAATGTACGTCTCCATAATTATGTACAGTACGTATCCACTAGTGCTGGGACAAATCGGAGGTTTTCAAAACCGAATAACCGAATTTGAAAATATCGAATAATCGATCCTCCGAATTCGTTAATCGGTTTACAAAATCCAAAAATGTATTATTATTTTTTTTATTATTATTTTTTTTTATTTTTTTTGGATTAATGGATTAAGTGACATGGAAGTTGCGTTCTCCAATACGTGCTATCAGCTACTTCAAACAGAACGTCTTTCCGCGTAGCAGCTGACTGTACATGTACAAATGTATTCATGAGTTTATCTAGTGGCTCGTGTTTATTCACGTAACCATTGAATCGATGACAATGGCGCACAGCCAGCCTTGCTCATTAACTTCGCCGCGCTTGAGCCGGTTTGTGGAAGCACATTCGAATAACCGAATATTCGGTTTCGAGTCCCAGCACTAGTATCCACACACGTATCCATGTATGGTACATTATGGTGCGAAATACGGTACCCTCTGGAGACATGAACACAATGTGTACAATGGAGACAAAACGTCTCCGGAGGGTAAATTTCTATAGATGAATAGGTCTCCACTGGGAATTTCATGAATTAGATTTTTGGATTTTACTTAAATTACTCAAAAACTAGGATTAGGATGTGGGTTAGGGTTAATGTTTGGGTTAGGGTATAATATAGGGTATATTGGGTCAAAATTTCAACCCAGGAAAAAATTATGGTTAAAATGGGAGCATTTTGAAAAACGTGCTCGACTTTCTAACCATTTTGTACACGAGAACAAAGCCATGTCTCCACAGTGATACAAAAATGCGAATGTATACGTACATGTTGTGTACATCATGTGGATAATAATGTATTTATTTCATAGATTCACTGGACTGTGATTTGACATAAACTGAACATTAAACAGATAATGTACAATGTAAATATGTAAGTTTACAAAAATGTATGTATGTACACAAAATGTGCACACATTGTACATGTATTTGTGCACAATGTATACATGTACTGTACAGTGCAGCCAAACCTCCTTGGCCTGGCCTCCAATAACCACGGCATAATGTTCATTATCATTGCTAGTTTCTCCTTCTATCCACCCACTCTGCTTGCTGCGCTATATTGACTAGCTGTCTGGGCTAGCAAGCTATAATACTATACTGACGGGTGTATTAATGGAGGCCAAGTTGTCAGGCAAATATACATGTAGCTACAGACATTAAACATCTGGTCTGAGAAGGGGCCTGTGTTAATAATGCATGAAATACATGCAGTACAGTAGATTCCCATATTGTCCACTGTGTAGTGTATGACACAAATGCACGGTGAAGCATGTACCGGTAGGTACATGTCGAGTATTGAACTACATGTACATTGTATGGTACCGGTACATTGTACAGGCCTACGTTGTACAGTACACAACGTTGTAGGTATTTTTACACATAGGCTAATTTTGCAGCCGTGATTAAAAAACCCGCAACCCTGTGGAATCGTGGGGCTCATTTCATAAAACGTGTTTGCCCAATAAATGGACATTTATGAATACGCATTTTTGTATCCTTTTGTTCTCGTGTACAAAATGGTTAGAAAATCCACAATTTTTCTCTCAAAATACTCCTATTTCAACCAAAAGAACAACTCTACGACTGAGTACATTTGTCCATTTCCAAAACTTGATCAATGCAAAAATACAATTTTCAATGCCACAAATTTCAAGAAGGAATGTTGTCTTGACATCAAATTCACTTTGCCCTCGCATAAATTTGTGTGAAGCTTGTATTAAGTAAATACCGTACATTTGATCTTTGGTACACGTTTTAATTTTATGAGGTGCCATGCATCAAGCTACATACAGTATCAGCTAACAAAATGGTGTCTTAAGTACTACATGTACCGGTACATGTACAGTATGTTCCTGGGTTCACTCTCGCCGATGCCTGAGGCAAGGCAGCGTACATGTACATGTCTAGGAAGGAGAAGGCAGCTAGTTGGGATGCATGGAGACATTTCTTGTCAGCATTCTTAGAATGTATTGATTAGAAATGACTAGGAATATTTCAAAGGGGTACAAGGTTTGGTGATAGTCTGACTATCAGACATTATACAATGCACCCCTACTGGATGACGTTTACACTGTATCTATACATGTTAATATTATGCAACCCCCGCGTGCCAGCCGGAATTTGCATTTGGGGTGGTGTAAATTCCATATTGGGTCTTTCCCTTCACTGATCTGATGTAATTGTGATATTACAAAACAAAATTGCTTGGGTTGGATTCTAACCCACGACCTGCTTTCTAGTGCAGATGTTACCGAGCTTTTAGTTGCGTTACCCGCTGCTACATGTATTTAGATTCGAACCAACCAGCCACCCGACCCCGGCTAGCTTGGTGGTCGAGTATTAAGAATCAAGTCTGCAAGAAGGCAGGAGGTCCTGGGTTCGAGCCCCAACCGGGTTATTTTTCTAATAAAAACTCTTAGGGTAACTCTGAGTAAACGATACTTTGCTGTAGGGCAAAAATCATTTTTGAATTGCAACTTGCAAAGTCATTGCAACTTAATTATATAATTTCTTCTCGTTTTTCTCTCCATTCTTGTGCAGGTATACAGCGATCTGGAGGTCAATAACATTGAAGATTCCGAGGAGCCATTTGACATCTCTCATTGGTGTCCCATGGATGCCCCAGACATACCTGAAGGATGTACTGAGACATTCAATGTCCTCGCTTACACCTGTCTGGGTAATAATTCCTCTCTATTTTCTGTGTTTTGCCATGTACATGTAGGACAGGGAGGAGGGTAGCCACAGCCACAGCCAAAATGAGGTCATTTGGCTATGACTTGTATTTACTCAATGGAGTTCTGGGAGCTGGTAGCCTAAAGTCGCCTTAACCCTAACCCCCTAGGCCCTTTTTGCTAGCAACCATCCTCAATCCTCCAAAATCCTCATTTTTTTTAAAACCTCATTTTTTTAAAACTTCATCTAGCCTCAATCCTCAAAATATCCTCCACACTTAAAACAACATCATGTGCCTCAATTCTCCAAAATCCTCATTTTTTTTAATCCTCCAAAACTGCAATGAGGAATCTGGGGATTGAAAAAAAGTCAATCCTCCAAAATCCTCATTATGATTTTTTGAAAACCCCACAGCCTCATTCCTCCAAAATCCTCATTTTTTGAAAACCCCATTGTGACTCAATCCTCAAAAATCCTCCACACTTGAAACATTGTGAAACAACATTGTGCCTCAATCCTCAAAAATCCTCATTTTTTTAAAACCCCATACAGCCTCAATCCTCAAAAATCCTCAAACTGCAATGAGGATTTTTGAGGATTGAGGAGCGTTAGGGTTAAGCCTAAGATGAAGCCAGGGATTCAAGAAGACCCTGTGATTACCCCTGCAATCTTCTCCCAGACTTGTTCTAAGATACCATTTCTTTTCTCTGTGCAGTCGGTGACTTTGAGAGCAAAGCCCTCATGGTACCTAAGACCTGCGAGTTTCAACACATCCACAGTAGCGACTTTTGCAAGCCTAAGATCGATCTTCATCTCATGGCTGAGGATCAGTGCCGTGCTACCGGCAAGGTAGTCAGGGATTACGGCATGTTGCTGCCTTGTAGGGATGAAGTTGATGTCTTCACTGGAGTAGAGTTTGTCTGCTGTCCTCCGCAGACTAAGAAACCAAAGGCAGTCCCTGCTCCTCAAGTTCCACAAGGTGATTTTTTTGAGTTTTCTACGTTTTAGGTGTTTTTTTTGTTTTGGGGTGGGGGGCGGAAACGAATGTGTACAAAGTCTATGGAGAGTCAAGTGCAATTTAAGAGTATTTTCTGACAAAATTCTCATTCCCAGATTCAAGAATTAAAAAAAAAAAATTAGGACACACTTGGTTTTAAGTTAACTAGTTTGGTATTGCAACTGCGCATATAAACACAACAAGATTCAATGTTGTTTTCTTGGTTTTTTATTTATTTATTTTGTTACATGTACATATTTGTTTTGTTTTGCTTCTGTTTTTCTTTTTGCTTGTTTCATTTTAGTGTTAATTGGTTTTGTTTCCTTTAAAAAAAAAAAATTTCCCCCCAATTTTTGGGAAGAGAATTTTACTTTTCTTGCCTCTGATTTCTACTAATTAACCCTAACTCCCTACCCATTTTTACTTACACATAACCTGAATCCTGCAAAATCCTCCAATTCCTAAATTGTTAAAACTCCAAGTAACCTGAATCCTGCAAAATCCTCCAATATTGGTCACTGGTGACCATACAGCCTGTATCCTGCAAAATCCTGCAGTCTTGCCCTGGCTGCAGTCAGTAAAAACCCAAGTAACCTCAATCCTGCAAAATCCTGCGATGCATCAAACTCCAAGTGACCTCAATCCTGCAAAATCCTTGTGTGTCACATTCAGCCTGATAACCTGAATCCTCCATATTCCTGCAGGGGTAAAACCCCAAGTAACCTCAATCCTGCAAAATCCTGCAATGCATCAAACTCCAAGTGACCTCAATCCTGCAAAATCCTGCATTTTGCAATGAGGAATTTGGAGGATTTGGGAGGGTTAGGGTTAAACCAATGCATTTGTTACTTGGGACATTTCCAAACCCCATCTTAGTCTTAATCATCTTAATCCTAACTGAAACCATGTTTGAGTTTGCCTATTAAATCTGAGGACGTCTTTCACAAGAATGTGACGAACAGCAGACTTAGTTTGTCAAAGGCCTGAATTAATTGCTTCCAGTAAACATCTACATAGGAACTCTCTGAGTAGTGGACAAGCGACAATTGCTAGGTATTAAGTTACAAACAGGAAGCAGTAATTTGGTCGTTGTCGCCTGGGTATTCAGTTCCCGACAGCGAGGTGTTAAGGAAACTCTGGCATCCACGTCGTAATCTTAAGGGAAATGATATCTCGCGGTCCGCTCACCGCCGTCGATATCGCATAACACGCTTTCATTTGACCAGGGGCCACGCAGCTTATCGGCAATAAATTCCCTCTGTTGTTTGGACACGACATCTTGCTCAAGGTGATTTTTTTTTCGGGAGTAAGATTTCTAGAGTTTGGTTTTGATCGGATTAGAGCAAATTTCCTGCTTGAATCTGGAAGAAAGTAGATTAGTATTGTGGCTATTGACATTGGGCCTAGAGTGAGCAGTAGGTTTATATTGAATCCCATTAATCTGTGGTGTTTATGTTCCTGCGTGATTCACAGGATTTTCAATACATAACATTTATTTGGCTTGTTTTTCATAAATAACAAATAGTCAAATATTTGGCACGCTCGCCAGAACAGGCCAACAGGGAAAATTCTTCCATGATACTGAAATGACAATGTACATGAACAAAAACATGTACGTATAGGTACCAGTACATGTCTGTTAGCATGGTTAAAGTTAGGACACACCCTACCGAATTATTCGAAAAATATCTTACTTATTTGAAAAGTAAACAATGATTCTAGACATCCATCAAAATGATTGCGCTAGCGATCGCAAAAAAACAAGAACCACTGCCGGACGTCAGTTGAAAACGAATGCTGTTTTTCTTGGCATCTTTGATTGTTAAACTGTGGACATGTTAGTTAAACGATATTTACTATAAAATACATCCCCCAAAATCCACCCATTCAAGCAATTACCAATGGTGTCCTACCTTTAACACAACTATCACAGCATATCAACTGTACTAACTCGACCTCAGTTTACAGAACTGTCAAAACCTATCACTTGATATTATAGTTTTGATAGACAGGGTATCTGGTTATTTAAATTAATGAGTATCACTTCCGTTTGCAATTGCCATCTTGGGAAAGGCAGTAATTAGCATCATAGAGCTAGATCCTAGCTTAGTGGTACCGTACATCATGAATGTCATCCCAGATGCAAGACATGTCGGTTTGACAGTACGGTAGTCCACTGGCTCCGTTAGCACCAAACATCAATCACTTCCCGAAAGGAAATGAAATTAAGATAGATGTTAAATTACCGGTACTCTGCAGTTATCCCCCAGATAAGTTGCGTCATGTGGTATAGGCGTTGCTGGCAATGTGCTTAATGCATCCTTATGTTATTTCATTGGATTTGTTTAACTGCAGGGCCGTGACTTGCTGAATCCATTAAGTATTCTTAAAATAGAGCAAAGTTATATTTTTGTCTTAAAGTGCTAAAGTGAATCCATGAGAGTATTTACTCTGTATACACTTTAGAAAAAAATCACTAAATTCCTATTTTGCCCTACTTTTTGTCTCACAGCTCCAAAAAAGGAAAAAAGGGAATATTTTGTTTATGATTGTGTTACACCCTAAATTACCCAAAATCGTGTAAATCACACAATGAAGGGCTTGGGTGCTGGAGTACTTCCAATGTTTTCAGATGTTTTGTGTGTCCAAACTTTCGGGGTTTTTTCAATTAAAATTTTAAAATACACAGAACGCAGATTTGGTTCCACGTCCCCCGTAGCCTTGTGTGCATTTACCTGCCACGTTTTTTTTCTTAGATAATAATTGTTGAATTTTGTCATATGCATGCGCAATTACAATACCAAACTGGAATATTGTGAAATATTCTTGCAACCTACTTGTATTAATTTTCTCTTTGTATCGCAGAGACGGAGCAAGCCCCACCAAAACCTCAAGTCACTGAGCCGAATCCCGAAGTGGAACCAGTCGAACCTGTTGAACCAATGGAGCCAGAGGTAGAGCAAGACTTAGAGACTGACCCTGAGTTAGACCCAGAGTCAGACCCTGAGACACATCCCAATGCACAACCTGAGACACATCCTGAGACACATCCCAATGCACAACCTGAGACGGACCCTGTACCAGACGACCCCTACTTTCACCAACTTGCTGAGGATGAGGACGAGAGAGATGTTTATGAAGAAGCCAAGCAACGACTTGAAGGAGAAGAAGATCGTAAGAGAACACAGGTCAGTGGATTCACATGTCGATGTGGCTGTATGATGGAATATTACCCCAAGCAGGGCCGGAAAGGCACTCTAGGCAAAGGGCTACAGAGAAAGGAAAGGCAATCAGGAAAGCTAAAAAAAGGGAATTGATATTACATGTACTCTTAAAAGAGGCCAAATCATTAGGATGGAGAAAAGAGCTACTGGGCTAGGAGTTCCAACGAGAGGCAGAATGTTGAAAAAAGCTATTAGAGTAGCTCATTGTTGAACATTTCAGTACAGCTAAAGTGTATGGGTGATAGAAAGCAGAGAGCCTGGTTGAACGCTCAAAAACCCTGACAGGAGGAACCAAGTTAAATAGACGGGTGGAACAATTCCTATGGAAATACATGTATCTGTAGAACAGACTAAGGGTGGGACAGAATTTGTAATGATGAACCTAACTCCTCGCCAACCAAATTAGCAATTCGCTTCTGTAGTGCGGACGTTTATGAACAAGCTGAACAGTAACTTTGGAGATTTGATTTTTGGGTTGGTTTTTTTAACTGATAACCGGGTACCCGTTTTGTTTTCAATCGATTATCCGATTCACAAACTACCCGTAAATGCTCACCCCTACCTTTTCGTAACCTTCTCTAACCCCCCAATCCTTCCATTCTATCTTTGGTTCTCATTCTCATGCGCCACGTGAGTCATGCCGGTCGGATTTCCTCTGCTTTATAATTAAACGTCAAACAAGGTTATACATCCAGTGTCAATTAGAGCTGAAGTCCTGGGGCCCGTTTCCTAAATTGTAGCAAGATTTGATCAAGAAGGGATGTCAGGGGAGGCTATTGGTATTCGTGCATTGTGAGGTCGTATCAGCTGCTATTAAACCCAAGCCCTCCTCAATCCTCCAAAATCAAACAGGCAGTTTTGTTTTACAGGATTGTTGAGACTGGATGGCAAAAAGGGTTCATTGATTTTGAAGAAGGCATTGTATTCAGGAGTTAATTTCATAAAACACTCATCTAAGATTACAAATCAATGATCCTCAATGATCCTCAATTGCTCTGGGTTCAGGTGATAAAACACTCATCTAAGATTACAGATCAACGTCTCAATAATCCTCTATTGCTCTTTGTTCAGGTGATGCAGCACTAATCTAAGATTACGATGACGATGAATGTCTCAATAATCCTCTATTGTTCTTTGTTCAGGTGATAAAACACTCATCTAAGATTACAGATCAACGTCTCAATAATCCTCTATTGCTCTTTGTTCAGGTGATGCAGCACTAATCTAAGATGACGATGACGATGAATGTCTCAATAATCCTCTATTGATCTTTGTTCAGGTGATGCAGCAATGGCAGGAAGCACAGGATCAGTACGCAGCACTCAAGAAGACTGACCCCAAAGGAGCTGAAGCTATGAAGAAAGGCATGATGGCTGTAAGTTTTTTCTTCCCATTAACTTTAAGCAAGTTTGAGCAAGCACAGGCTTGACAGGAGTTTAAACGTTTTCCGACCCAAGAATCTATTATCATTTCCTCTATAAAACAAAAGCTTCCTGTTGTAATTCTCAGTCCGAGGGGTAGAATCATTTCCTAGATCTTACCCAAAGGACGTGACTCTTGTTAGTCACTTGCCCAACCGGGCGCTTAATCTGTGTTCATGGATTTGATTTATTCTCCAATGGTAAAAGAACTAAAGGTCGGTTTATACATAAAACAAAAGTGAATGCAAAGCGGATTTAACGTAATGAAGCATTCACATCAAAAATTCAGCGGAGTTGAAATGTGTTTAACTTTTCACAAATTCTTGTTCGCTATTGTTTTCGCGCCGATTATGAACCACATTTACATGACTAATCCTCATCCTCATGACTAATCCTCTAATCCTCAAGTACAGCTACTGTTAGCTAGATGTACCGGTAGGTCAATTGGTCCTGATATCTATCGAGATAAACTTAGACTAGGTGCTGACAGAATATTCATTGGGGGTCTCACAGAATACTCCTTGAGGGGTCTCACAGATATCCTTTGGGGGAGGGGGGTGTGTTAGGGTTAAGGCACTGCAGTGCACTGCCAAAAATAGGTGTGTTTTTTCCAGCCCCAATTTTAAACACTTTTCTCTGTGTCTTGCAGCGTTTTGACGATACCATGGCTGAGCTGGAGATTGGCGCCCGGAGGGAACACGAGCAGCTGCGTGTGGTTCACCAGCACCGCGTCTCAGCCAGGCTTAGCGGACAGAGGACAGATGCTGAACAGTACTTTGCTGAGTCTCTCAGGGATGATCCCCCCAAGGTAAGGATGAAATAGGGCACTTGGTCAACCTTACTGCCCCGCGTCTCAGCCAGACTTAGCGGACAGAGGACAGATGCTGAAAAGTACTTTGCTGAGTTTCTCAGGGATGATCCTCCTAAGGTAAAGATGAAATAGGTCAACCTTACTGCCCCGCGTCTCGGCCAGACTTAGCGGACAGAGGACAGATGCTGAACAGTACTTTGCTGAGTCTCTCAGGGATGATCCTCCTAAGGTAAGGATGAAATAGGGCACTAGGTCAACCTTACTGCCCCGCGTCTCTGCCAGACTTAGCGGACAGAGGACAGATGCTGAACAGTACTTTGCTGAGTCTCTCAGGGATGATCCTCCTAAGGTAAGGATGAAATAGGGCACTAGGTCAACCTTACTGCCCCGCGTCTCAGCCAGACTTAGCGGACAGATGCTGAACAGTACTTTGCCGAGTCTCTCAGGGATGATCCTCCCAAGGTAAGGATGAAATAGGGCACTAGGTCAACCTTACTGCCCCGCGTCTCGGCCAGACTTAGCGGACAGAGGACAGATGCTGAACAGTACTTTGCTGAGTCTCTCAGGGATGATCCTCCCAAGGTAAGGATGAAATAGGGCACTAAGTCAACCTTACTGCCCCGCGTCTCTGCCAGACTT
Source organism: Crossaster papposus (assembly GCA_037893245.1). Lineage (NCBI taxonomy): Eukaryota > Metazoa > Echinodermata > Asteroidea > Velatida > Solasteridae > Crossaster > Crossaster papposus. The sequence continues at coordinate 131,027 of JBAIAA010001045.1, read as the reverse complement.
AGCGGACAGAGGACAGATGCTGAACAGTACTTTGCTGAGTCTCTCAGGGATGATCCTCCTAAGGTAAGGATGAAATAGGGCACTAGGTCAACCTTACTGCCCCGCGTCTCAGCCAGACTTAGCGGACAGATGCTGAACAGTACTTTGCTGAGTCTCTCAGGGATGATCCTCCTAAGGTAAGGATGAAATAGGGCACTAGGTCAACCTTACTGCCCCGCGTCTCGGCCAGACTTAGCGGACAGAGGACAGATGCTGAACAGTACTTTGCTGAGTCTCTCAGGGATGATCCTCCCAAGGTAAGGATGAAATAGGGCACTAAGTCAACCTTACTGCCCCGCGTCTCTGCCAGACTTAGCGGACAGAGGACAGATGCTGAACAGTACTTTGCTGAGTCTCTCAGGGATGATCCTCCCAAGGTAAGGATGAAATAGAGCACTAGGTCAACCATACTGCCCCGCGTCTCAGCCAGACTTAGCGGACAGAGGACAGATGCTGAACAGTACTTTGCTGAGTCTCTCAGGGATGATCCTCCCAAGGTAAGGATGAAATAGAGCACTAGGTCACCCTTACTGCCCCGCGTCTCAGCCAGACTTAGCGGACAGAGGACAGATGCTGAACAGTACTTTGCTGAGTCTCTCAGGGATGATCCTCCCAAGGTAAGGATGAAATAGAGCACTAGGTCAACCATACTGCACCGCGTCTCAGCCAGACTTAGTGGACAGAGGACAGATGCTGAACAGTACTTTGCTGAGTCTCTCAGGGATGATCCTCCCAAGGTAAGGATGAAATAGGGCACTAGGTCAACCTTACTGCCCCGCGTCTCAGCCAGACTTAGCGGACAGATGCTGAACAGTACTTTGCTGAGTCTCTCAGGGATGATCCTCCCAAGGTAAGGATGAAATAGGGCACTAGGTCAACCTTACTGCCCCGCGTCTCTGACAGACTTAGCGGACAGATGCTGAACAGTACTTTGCTGAGTCTCTCAGGGATGATCCTCCCAAGGTAAGGATGAAATAGGGCACTAAGTCAACCTTACTGCCCCGCGTCTCGGCCAGACTTAGCGGACAGAGGACAGATGCTGAACAGTACTTTGCTGAGTCTCTCAGGGATGATCATCCCAAGGTAAGGATGAAATAGGGCACTAGGTCAACCTTACTGCCCCGCGTCTCAGCCAGACTTAGCGGACAGAGGACAGATGCTGAACAGTACTTTGCTGAGTCTCTCAGGGATGATCATCCCAAGGTAAGGATGAAATAGGGCACTAGGTCAACCTTATGCCCTGCGTCTCAGCCAGACTTAGCGGACAGAGGACAGATGCTGAACAGTACTTTGCTGAGTCTCTCAGGGATGATCATCCCAAGGTAAGGATGAAATAGGGCACTAGGTCAACCTTACTGCCCCGCGTCTCAGCCAGACTTAGCGGACAGAAGACAGATGCTGAACAGTACTTTGCTGAGTCTCTCAGGGATGATCCTCCTAAGGTAAGGATGAAATAGGGCACTAGGTCAACCTTACTGCCCCGCGTCTCAGCCAGACTTAGCGGACAGAAGACAGATGCTGAACAGTACTTTGCTGAGTCTCTCAGGGATGATCCTCCTAAGGTAAGGATGAAATAGAGCACTAGGTCAACCTTACTGCCCCGCGTCTCAGCCAGACTTAGCGGACAGAAGACAGATGCTGAACAGTACTTTGCTGAGTCTCTCAGGGATGATCCTCCTAAGGTAAGGATGAAATAGAGCACTAGGTCAACCTTACTGCACCGCATCTCTGCCAGACTTAGCGGACAGAGGACAGATGCTGAACAGTACTTTGCTGAGTCTCTCAGGGATGATCCTCCTAAGGTAAGGATGAAATAGGGCACTAGGTCAACCTTACTGCACCGCGTCTCAGCCAGGCTTAGCGAACAGAGGACAGATGCTGAACAGTACTTTGCTGAGTCTCTCAGGGATGATCCTCCTAAGGTAAGGATGAAATAGAGCACTAGGTCAACCTTACTGCCCCGCGTCTCGAAATTGAGGTCGAAATTGAGGTTGTGGTTGTGGTTGTATGGAGAGTCGAGACAAATTGGAAATGTTTCTCAGTCCCAGATTCATGTCTTTTCAACATCTTTATACTGATTGACCTTCATCGCGGATCACTTGTTTATACTGCTTCGTCTCAAGATTTCTGTCTTCCTCTCCTTACAGACCAAGAAAGTTTTGCATGCCCTGCAGAAGTACGCCAAGTCAATCCAACGTGACAGACAGCACATCATGAATATTTATAAGCACCTGCTAGCCACGGATCCAGCCCAGGCCGAGGCAGATCGACCAGAGACGGTGCGTCAGCTCCATGATATGGATGCCAGCTTGCAACATTGCCTGGAAATGCTGAAGAAAGCACCAGGGGTTTACGCTGAGATCCAGAACAAAGTTGGTGAGTTGACACAAGACCCACTGTGATATAGTGTATAACATAGTGATACATTGTATAAATTGTATAACATAGTGTATAACATAGTGATACATTGTATAACATAGTGATACATTGTATAACATAGTGATACATTGTATAACATAGTGATACATTGTATTACTTTGTATTACATTGTATTAATTCCCTATTGTATAACCGAAGAGAGCTGAGGCAGATTGTGCTGGTAAAAAATTTAACAGTGCAGTAACGTTTCCTTTTCAATTTAAGATTTATTCACTCTCACTATTTCCACTTAGATGACTGTTGGAGATGTGCCAATTATTACTCTCTCCCGTTTTTGCCTCTGCAGAGGATCTTCTGCAAGTCCCCAGAAGACATTGCCTTCCTTCATTCCATGGAGATGTGCCAATTATTACTCTCCTCCGTTTTTGCCTCCACAGAGGATCTTCTTGCAGCTAGCAAGTCCCCAGAAGACATTGCCTTCCTTCATTCCATGGAGATGTGCCAATTATTACTCTCTCCCGTTTTTTGTCTCCACAGAGGATCTTCTTGCTGCTACCAAGTCCCCAGAAGACATTGCCTTCCTTCATTCCCTGGAGATGTGCCAATTATTACTCTCTCCCGTTTTGCCTCCACAGAGGATCTTCTTGCAGCTACCAAATCCCCAGAAGACATTGCTTTCCTTCATTCCATGAAGATGTGCCAATTATTACTCTCTCACGTTTTGCCTCCACAGAGGATCTTCTTGCAGCTAGCAAGTCCCCAGAAGACATTGCTTTCCTTCAGTCCGTGGAGATGTGCCGATTATTACTCTCTCTCTCGTTTTGTCTCCACAGAGGATCTTCTTGCAGCTAGCAAGTCCCCAGAAGACATTGCCTTCCTTCATTCCCTGGAGATGTGCCAATTATTACTCTCCTCCGTTTTTGCCTCCACAGAGGATCTTCTTGCAGCTAGCAAGTCCCCAGAAGACATTGCCTTCCTTCATTCCCTGGAGATGTGCCAATTATTACTCTCTCCCGTTTTTTGTCTCCACAGAGGATCTTCTTGCTGCTACCAAATCCCCAGAAGACATTGCCTTCCTTCATTCCCTGGAGATGTGCCAATTATTACTCTCTCCCGTTTTGCCTCCACAGAGGATCTTCTTGCAGCTACCAAATCCCCAGAAGACATTGCTTTCCTTCATTCCATGAAGATGTGCCAATTATTACTCTCTCACGTTTTGCCTCCACAGAGGATCTTCTTGCAGCTAGCAAGTCCCCAGAAGACATTGCTTTTCTTCAGTCCGTGGAGATGTGCCGATTATTACTCTCTCTCTCGTTTTGTCTCCACAGAGGATCTTCTTGCAGCTAGCAAGTCCCCAGAAGACATTGCCTTTCTTCAGTCTGTGGAGATAGTGCCAAATATTACTCTCTCCTGTTTTGCCTCCACAGAGGATTTTCTTGCAGCTAGCAAGTCCCCAGAAGACATTGCTTTTCTTCAGTCTGTGGAGATGTGCCAATTATTACTCTCCCCCGTTTTTTGCCTCCACAGAGGATCTTCTTGCTGCTACTAAATCCCCAGAAGACATTGCCTTCCTTCATTCCCTGGAGACGGCTCTGAGCTTAATGACACAAACCGAAGACCAAGACGACACTGAGGATGTCGATGATGTCGATGAAGTAGACTCGCAGCCTGAGGAGGTCCCAGTGCCTCCTAAGAAGACACCCAAGAAGACAGTGGCAGATAAGACTGGTCCCAAGAAGCCCATTATGGCCGAGATCCTGTCGCCATTTGGCAAGGCTCCGTCTGGACGTAAAGTGCCTCAGATTCCAGACCTTCCCATGGTTGTGGCTCAGGTAATTGAACACTATATTTTCGGTAACAAGTCAGGGCACAAGTCACAATAGATGGACATTTACAAGGAAATGTCTTTGTTACCTGTTAATTTCAACAACCTGTCAATTTGATTGTGATGGACGTGTGACGGACGTGTGAGACTTGTGATTGACTAGTAATTGAATTTTTTGATGGTCTTGAGATTGATGTGTGATTTGCTTGTGACAGACATGTGATAGACATGTGATGTTTTGACATGTGACGGACATGTGACGGACCTGTGATGGACCTGTGACGGACATGTGACGGACATGTGATGGACATGTGATGGACATGTGATGGACATGTGATGGACATGTGATGGACATGTGATGGACATGGGATGGACATGGATGGAGTTATGACTGACATGTTACTGACTTAGGATGTTTTGATATTTGATGGACTTGTAATTGACAGAGAATGCATCCTTTCATCTTCAGATTGACCCCGAGGATGCAGAAGAAGAACCGCTAGCAGTCAAAGGTCATGCCTTGCCGGTCAAAGGTCAAGCCCTGCCGGTCAAAGGTCAAGCCCTGCCGGTCAAAGGTCAAGCCTTGCCTGTCAAAGGTCACGCCCTGCTAGTCAAAGGTCAAGCCCTGCCAGCTGTCAAGATCGTCAGCGCTGAGGCTCCGGAGACGGAGGAACAAGAATTACCAGCAGCATTGGTAGAAGAAAACACACCGCCTAGGAAACAACTGCCCATCATTGCTGGTAAGCCACGCCTCATAAAAACATTGACCAATCACAAGACATAAGAACACACCGCCTAGGAAACAACTGCCAATCATTGCTGGTAAGCCACGCCTCATAAAAACATTGACCAATCACAAGACATAAAAACACACCGCCTAGGAAACAACTGCCCATCATTGCTGGTAAGCCACGCCTCGTAATAACATGATGCGTGAATGACAGATTACAGAGTACCAAGGTAACAGAGACAGGGTATTGAAAGTTGACAAACTAATTCCTAATACCTCAGGTTTGCTAATATCAACGACCCACTCTCAAACCATGTTATTTTGTTTAATATGACTTTCGATATGATTTGTGAATACTACTCCCGTTAATTCGTGTCTGTTGACAGTCAAACCCTTGGACCAATACCGAGATGATGAGATTGATTCCCAGACACCAACACCCCAGCAGCAGCAGCAGCAGCAGGCAGATCAGCAAGCACCAGCAGCAGCGCCCGTCAAGTCTACTAAACCCATCCTGGTGGCTAAGAAACAACCTCAGAAGAGCCAGAAAGCTGCTGCTAGTAAGATGGATAAGGGAACAGAGTTCCGCCCTAAATCCAGCAGCAGTGTCGATAATGTAAGTTTGCAGTAAGCCTTGTACTGATGAAATCACTGTGTGTTTATACATGTGCCTTCTGGTAGGGACAATAATATTAATAATAATAATAATCGTGCTTTATATAACGCTTTCTATTGTATCAACGATCTCAAAGTGCTTTATAAATATTACCCCCGTTCATCAGGCCCTGGACCACGCGGCAGCCGTTTATAGGTGCTCAATCGGCCTCGACCCTCACAGGTACCCATTCATACTCTGGGTGGAGAGAGGCAATTGTAGTTAAGTGTCTTGCCCAGGGGCACAAACACCATGTTTCTGGCAGGGTTCAAACACTGCAACCACTTAGCCATGGTTTTAGTGCCTTATAAATAAGTGCACATGTTAACAAAGTGTTATGCTATCAATACATAGGCTTATTTGTTTCTCAGCAAGTATTTTAGGACGACAGACTCGCAGAAATAGGAGGTGGTTTGGTACACAACTGCTTTGAGCTGTGTAGTAAACCACCTTTTATTTCTGCGAGTCTGTCAGCAGAGCCATGAAATTGTGTTGCTGCGTTATATGCAATATTTCAAAAGGTTGTTATGGTTTAAACAGTTCGCGCTGGGATTATTTTGACATTGGACAGGCCCAGGATTGTTTTTCATGAACCTTGACCCGAGACGATTCAAGTCGGCATCTGTGGGTAGCACACCCTGATATTTTCTGGTCGCTAACATATAATTCTGGCCTTGCTCGTGACATGTTCTGGCCTCGTGACGTGACAGAAAAACTGGTCAAGTCTTTGCACAGTAAAAAAAACAAAATTGGAATATTAATTTATGTGCTTTAGTTATTTTTCCTTGAGATTTCTTCATTGTGATCTTAAATTGTGATTTTCTTTTTTTGTTGCTTCACAGTCCGTCAGTCAGAAATCTCTCAAGTATGGTGCTACCCCAGCCCTAGCCTTTGGCTTGGCCTGTGGTGTACTGGCTGTGGCTACTGTTATGGTAGTTGCTGTGGTGTTGGTTCGTAGGAAGGCACGCCGTGTCCCTGTCAATCATGGCTTCACTGAGATCGACCCTAACATGACGGTTGAACAGCGACACATAGCTGCTATGCAAGCTAACGGCTATGAGAACCCAACTTACAAGTACTTTGAGATGCAGTAAGGTAACCTGCAAGTCAAACAAAAAAACAAATAAAAATCTCAAAATCTCAAAGCTGTAGGAGTGAAGATTTGATAAAAATATGCGGCTTATAAAAATGGTCATGTTTGTGATTGTGTCAATTATTTTTTAAGATTCTGTGATTTTTGACGTTTTTTAAATTTGTTTTTAAAACACTCTCAGAAAATTGAAACTTGTAGGCAAGTTAATATGAAGTTGAGTTGCCGTCGCTTGTAAGTTTATTACAGATAGTTTCAAATTCTGTGTTTCCCTGTTTTTTGTTCCTAATTGTAAGATGGGTGGATATAATACTAACATTGCACTAACTGAAGAGGGTTGGTTTGGTTTTTAAGAAAACAGACTTTTATGTTCTAGTTTTTTACATGTCTGTGTCACTTCTTTTAAACAAAAACAAAGAAAATTAAGTAAATTGTGCTGTACTTTTTGTATCTCAATCTTAAAATAAATATCAGTATTGTTAAGAATGTGTGTGTCGTGTATTCAAATATCAACGTTTGAAAACAGAGTCGGGCAGGAAAAAAAATATTTAATGTCGGCATTGCACAGTAACTGTTAGTAATAATAAACATTGGAATTTATGCATGCTTGTTACAGCCTATAAATATGACGTCAATTTGTGAGTACTCTTTTTTGTATTTTACCGTCCTACTGTACAAAGTCCTGCGTGGCGAAAAACTTTTAAAAAGGGGAACAAAAAGTGGCTCAATTTAGATGAAATGTGTTTGAAATGCAGCTAGGCTTAGGCATGTGGTACTATGTAGACCCATGAAAATATACGATACTTAAAGGAGATTTTCAATTTGAACATTTGAACAACTCCATATTATTTCCTTAGATGTGGAGTTTTGCGTGTGTAGTTGAAATGTCTGCTGCGTTGACTCATTTTGACTGAATTTGGTGACTTTTGTTTTTCTTAAATGAATGGTAATTCAGATACATGTGTGAGTAGTAACGATGTTAGTGTGTTAATATACAGGGTAGAGATACAACACCACTGTGTTACAAAAGGAAAGTTTGCTGTGTTGCACGAAGTCATGCTCCTATTTGTCAAGAAGTCTTTATCGACCAAATAGTGTACTGTAGATTCAAACAGATTGAAGCAAACATGGTCATTTTCAAATTGCCGCGGGTACCAGAACTGCAAATTAGCGAATCGTAAATGTGTTTAAAAAAGACTTGGCAGTTTGGCCAGGTTTAGAGGCCTGATACAAACATATCATTCTTGGAAAATAATGCAAAATCTGGTTTAAATACGTACATGTATGTCTCTAAAAATAGGCAACATTTGGATGAAATTGCGAGAAAATTACCGCAAATGCACAATCATTATTAGTACCTGGGGCCAATTTCATAAAACATGTAAGCACCAACAAATTGCTTAGCATGAAAATGCTTCCTTGGAAAAAACTGTTTTACAAACCCAATTTTAAGCTGATGTTTATTGTTTGTGACTGGTATTCAGCAGGTTTTCGCTGAAAAGCACATGGAGTTTTGGCTGGTAACCTGTTTTTATTAAGCTAGACTATATTGTACTAAGCAAATATTGTTGCTAACATGCTTTGTAAAATTGGCCCCAGTTTGTACAACTAGACTCCAGCGCACCTTAGAATGAGCAACTTCACTTTGCATGCAAATGTTAAAATAACATGTAGTTACTGCAGATCTGTGTAGTGTAATGTCTAAGGCATCTATCAATTTTAACTTGTTAAAAAAAATAGACCAAGTATATGTAATTTCTGTGTAGCATACTTTAGAACGATACTGTTCCTTATAATAATAAATATTCCTTAAGAATCAGTTTTCACATCAGCATTCTTGTAATCATAAGTCAAAGTTTTCATTTTGAAAAAACAAATATTTATTCGAAACTGTTTTCTTAATAAAAAGTAAAAGTGTATTCCTAAACTGAAAGATTCAACGTCATTTACATTTAACTTAGTTTGCAAAATATGTTTCTTCGATTTGGTCGACTTATAACAGTTAACAATGTCCTTGTAATTCACATTAGAAGTATTTAAGTCATGTGTTTAGACTTAAGACATCATTCAAAGGTACATTTAAATTTGATTAGTTTGTGATCATGTACAAAAACAAGAAACTTGATTTATAAAATGGCAATATCTTAATGTGATGACCACCTGTTATTCGCTATTCCACCGTTACCATGGTTACTCACCGTATTCCTGCGTTTTTTGTGCTACTGTATTCATTTATAATTTGTATTGTGGGTATTATTTTAGAAGCAAGGTTCCTTGGGGCATTTTCACTGTGAGACGTAAAGAGATGAAAACTTGTTATTGGAACGAAAATCGTGAAAGTAAACAATGGGCGTCATTATCACGTATCTTAATACGTGATAAGGAGACCTATTGTACGATTCACGTTTATGTTCCAACACTAAGTTTTCACGTCTTTCGGCATTGGTGTTTATATTTTTGTTAATGAAGCCCTAGCAGATCCGTACATGCACGTTGCTTTTTTAGTCTGTCGCGCATATCTTTTCATTTACTACACGCATGATTCGTCACAGTGGTTGTTATGCATTGAGAATTGCGTTGGTAGATTCAAGAAGAGATTGCTGCATTTGTAACATTTTCTGCAAATTATTAATCCCACCATTTGAGAAATAACCCATCAGACTTTATTTTACTAATATGACAATTCAACACTTTCATTATTGGTTATTATATCACAGCTGACGTTTAAGCAAATATAATATTATACACTTATTCAGAATAGCAAGGTCTGTAAGAATTCAAACCAAAATAAACATTTTACTACATTTGTTTTATTAGGAATCTTTGCTTCTCATTGATGTTAAATAATCATTTTTTTGTTACTGTACAGATTTTATATTGCTTTGAGAATGAACAGCATCTTTGTGTTTTAATTTCTGTGTGTATTAATATCTCATTTGCATATTAATAGATCAAGATATTGGGTTGCAGAGAAAATGTTACCCAAAAAACTGAAAGCATTCATGACTTAAAGATGGATAAGAACATTGTCATTTTCTTGACGGGAAATGTTATTGTTTTCCATATTTGGATTGTAACGGGCATTTTTTGACTCGTTTTGCCTCGAATTAAGCGAGAAAAATCCACGCCACTGTCTGGTATTCCTAGTAATCTAAACAAACAAAATCAAACAAGTTGTAGGTTGCTAACTCGATGAGGTCATTTACTCTAACAGTGAAGAGAAAATGAAAAGAATGTCTTGCCTACAAGTACGAAATGTAAGTAAAAGATCAACCAAAAGATTCACATTATAAGAACAGATTCCAGAGAGTGTGGTGGATTTTTTACTCGGAATCCCAGTGACAATACTTCACTCTGCAGTCTTGTAATAAAGCTTCGGTGTCACCCCAAACTGTGCCCAGTTTCGCATCATTTTGTGTCTCCTGAGATGCAAGAAAAACAAAATGGCAAGCCTTGCATTTTTATGCAAATTAGGTCAAAATATGATAATTATGCAAAAAACAGATTTTCCCCCAAATTTCTCAATGGTCCCTAAAATTAATTGATAAGGGTTTAGCCTTGCATCTGTATGCAAATGAGGTCAAATTATGATAATTATGCAAAATATATAATAAAGCAAAAATGTCTCCATTGTCCCTTAAATTAATTGATGAGGGGTTAGCCTTGCATTTGTATGCAAATTAGGTCAAAATATAATAATTATGCAAACAATGGATTTTGTCCCCAAATTTCTCAAAGGTCCCTAAAATTAATTGATAAGGGTTTAGCCTTGCATGTATGCAAATTAGGTCAAAATATGTTAATTATGCAAAAATGTCTGAAATGTCCCTTAAATTAATTGATAAGGGTTTAGCCTTGCATTTGTATGCAAATTAGGTCAAAATATGATAATTATGCAAAAAATTAGATTTTGTTTAAAAATGTCTCAAATGTCCCTAAAATTAATTGAAAAGGGTTTAGCCTTGCATTTGTATGCAAATTAGGTTAAAATATGTTAATTATGCAAAAATGTCTCAAATGTCCCTTAAATTAATTGATAAGGGTTTAGCCTTGCATTTGTATGCAAATTAGGTTAAAATATGTTAATTATGCAAAAAGGTCTTAAATGTCCATTAAATTAATTGATAAGGGTTTAGCCTTGCATTTGTATGCAAATTAGGTCAAAATATAATAATTAGGCAAAAAATTAGATTTTGTTCAAAAATATCTCAAATGTCCCTAAAATTAATTGATAAGGGTTTAGCCTTGCATTTGTATGCAAATTAGGTTAAAATATGTTAATTATGCAAAAATGTCTCAAATGTCCCTTAAATTAATTGATAAGGGTTTAGCCTTGCATTTGTATGCAAATTAGGTTAAAATATGTTAATTATGCAAAAATGTCTCAAATGTCCATTAAATTAATTGATAAGGGTTTAGCCTTGCATTTGTATGCAAATGGTCAAAATATGATAATTATGCAAAAATGTCTCAAGAGTCTCTTAAATTAATTGATAAGGGTTTAGCCTTGCATTTGTATGCAAATTAGGTCAAAATATGATAATTATGCAAAAAATAAATTTTTGTTCCAAAATGTCTCAAATGTCCCTAAAATTAATTGATAAGGGTTTAGCCTTGCATTTGTATGCAAATTAGGTCAAAATATGATAAATATTGAAACATTTCTCAAATGTCCCTTAAATTAATTGATAAGGGGTAAGCCTTGCATTTGTATGCAAATTAGGTCAAAATATAATAATTATGCCAAAAACGGATTTTGTCCCCAAATTTCTCAAAGGTCCCTAAAATTAATTGATAATGGTTTAGCCTTCCATTTGTATGCAAATTAGGTCAAAATATGATAATTATGCAAACAATTCGATTTTGTTCAAAAATGTCTCAAATGTCCCTAAAATTAATTGATAAGGGTTTAGCCTTGCATTTGTATGCAAATTTGGTTAAAATATGTTAATTATGCAAAAATATCTCAAATGTCCCTTAAATTAATTGATAAGGGTTTAGCCTTGCATTTGTATGCAAATTAGGTCAAAATATGATAATTATGCAACAAATTAGATTTTGTTCCAAAATGTCTCAAATGTCCCTAAAATTAATTGATAAGGGTTTAGCCTTGCATTTGTATGCAAATTAGGTCAAAATATGTTAATTATGCAAAAATGTCTCAAATGTCCCTTAAATTAATTGATAAGGGTTTAGCCTTGCATTTGTATGCAAATTATGTCAAAATATGATAAATATTAAAAAAAAATTCAAATGTCCCTTAAAATAATTGATAAGGGTTTAGCCTTGCATTTGTATGCAAATTAGGTCAAAATATAATAATTAGGCACAAAATTAGATTTTGTTCAAAAATGTCTCAAATGTCCCTTAAATTAATTGATAAGGGTTTAGCCTTGCAATTGTATGCAAATTAGGTCAAAATATGATAAATATGCAAACAATAAATTTTTGTTCCAAAATGTCTCAAATGTCCCTAAAATTAATTGATAAGGGTTTAGCCTTGCATTTGTATGCAAATTTGGTTAAAATATGTTAATTATGCAAAAATGTCTCAAATGTCCCTTAAATTAATTGATAAGGGTTTAGCCTTGCATTTGTATGCAAATTAGGTCAAAATATAATAATTATGCCAAAAACGGATTTTGTCCCCAAATGTCTTAAATGTCCCTTAAATTAATTGATAAGGGTTTAGCCTTGCATTTGTATGCAAATTAGGTCAAAATATGATAATTATGCAAACAATTAGATTTTGTTCAAAAATGTCTCAAATGTCCCTAAAATTAATTGATAAGGGTTTAGCCTTGCATTTGTATGCAAATTAGGTCAAAATATAATAATTATGCCCAAAACGGATTTTGTCCCCAAATGTCTTAAATGTCCCTTAAATTAATTGATAAGGGTTTAGCCTTGCATTTGTATGCAAATTATGTCAAAATATGATAATTATGCAAAAATGTCTCAAATGTCCCTTAAAATAATTGATAAGGGTTTAGCCTTGCATTTGTATGCAAATTAGGTCAAAATATAATAATTATGCCAAAAACGGATTTTGTCCCCAAATGTCTCAAATGTCCCTAAAATTAATTGATAAGGGTTTAGCCTTGCATTTGTATGCAAATTAGGTCAAAATATGTTAATTATGCAAAATTGTCTCAAATGTCCCTGAAATTAATTGATAAGGGTTTAGCCTTGCATTTGTATGCAAATTAGGTCAAAATATGTTAATTATGCAAAATTGTCTCAAATGTCCCTTAAATTAATTGATAAGGGTTTAGCCTTGCATTTGTATGCAAATTAGGTCAAAATATGATAATTATGCAAACAATTAGATTTTGTTCAAAAATGTCTCAAATGTCCCTAAAATTAATTGATAAGGGTTTAGCCTTGCATTTGTATGCAAATTAGGTCAAAATATGATAATTATGCAAAAATGTCTCAAATGTCCCTTAAAATAATTGATAAGGGTTTAGCCTTGCATTTGTATGCAAATTAGGTCAAAATATGATAATTATGCAACAAATTAGATTTTGTTCCAAAATGTCTCAAATGTCCCTAAAATTAATTGATAAGGGTTTAGCCTTGCATTTGTATGCAAATTAGGTCAAAATATGTTAATTAAGCAAAAATGTCTCAAATGTCCCTTAAATTAATTGATAAGGGTTTAGCCTTGCATTTGTATGCAAATTAGGTCAAAATATAATAATTAGGCACAAAATTAGATTTTATTCAAAAATGTCTCAAATGTCCCTTAAATTAATTGATAAGGGTTTAGCCTTGCAATTGTATGCAAATTAGGTCAAAATATGATAAATATGCAAACAATAAATTTTTGTTCCAAAATGTCTCAAATGTCCCTTAAATTAATTGATAAGGGTTTAGCCTTGCATTTGTATGCAAATTAGGTAAAAATATGATAATTATGCAAAATTGTCTCAAATGTCCCTAAAATTAATTGATAAGGGGTAAGCCTTGCATTTGTATGAAAATTAGGTCAAAATATAATAATTATGCCAAAAACGGATTTTGTCCCCAAATTTCTCAAAGGTCCCTAAAATTAATTGATAAGGGTTTAGCCTTGCATTTGTATGCAAATTAGGTCAAAATATAATAATTATGCCAAAAACGGATTTTGTCCCCCAAATGTCTTAAATGTCCCTTAAATTAATTGATAAGGGTTTAGCCTTGCATTTGTATGCAAATTAGGTCAAAATATGATAATTATGCAACAAATTAGATTTTGTTCCAAAATGTCGCAAATGTCCCTTAAATTAATTGATAAGGGTTTAGCCTTGCAATTGTATGCAAATTAGGTCAAAATATGATAAATATTAAAAAAAAATTCAAATGTCCCTTAAAATAATTGATAAGGGTTTAGCCTTGCATTTGTATGCAAATTAGGTCAAAATATAATAATTAGGCACAAAATTAGATTTTGTTCAAAAATGTCTCAAATGTCCCTTAAATTAATTGATAAGGGTTTAGCCTTGCAATTGTATGCAAATTAGGTCAAAATATGATAAATATGCAAACAATAAATTTTTGTTCCAAAATGTCTCAAATGTCCCTAAAATTAATTGATAAGGGTTTAGCCTTGCATTTGTATGCAAATTTGGTTAAAATATGTTAATTATGCAAAAATGTCTCAAATGTCCCTTAAATTAATTGATAAGGGTTTAGCCTTGCATTTGTATGCAAATTAGGTCAAAATATAATAATTATGCCAAAAACGGATTTTGTCCCCAAATGTCTTAAATGTCCCTTAAATTAATTGATAAGGGTTTATTTAGCCTTGCATTTGTATGCAAATTAGGTCAAAATATGATAATTATGCAAACAATTAGATTTTGTTCAAAAATGTCTCAAATGTCCCTAAAATTAATTGATAAGGGTTTAGCCTTGCATTTGTATGCAAATTAGGTCAAAATATGTTAATTATGCAAAAATGTCTTAAATGTCCCTTAAAATAATTGATAAGGGTTTAGCCTTGCATTTGTATGCAAATTAGGTCAAAATATAATAATTATGCCAAAAACGGATTTTGTCCCCAAATGTCTTAAATGTCCCTTAAATTAATTGATAAGGGTTTAGCCTTGCATTTGTATGCAAATTATGTCAAAATATGATAATTATGCAAAAATGTCTCAAATGTCCCTTAAAATAATTGATAAGGGTTTAGCCTTGCATTTGTATGCAAATTAGGTCAAAATATAATAATTATGCCAAAAACGGATTTTGTCCCCAAATGTCTCAAATGTCCCTAAAATTAATTGATAAGGGTTTAGCCTTGCATTTGTATGCAAATTAGGTCAAAATATGTTAATTATGCAAAATTGTCTCAAATGTTTCTTAAATTAATTGATAAGGGTTTAGCCTTGCATTTGTATGCAAATTAGGTCAAAATATGATAATTATGCAAAAATGTCTCAAATGTCCCTTAAAATAATTGATAAGGGTTTAGCCTTGCATTTGTATGCAAATTAGGTCAAATATAATAATTATGCCAAAAATTAGATTTTGTTCAAAAATGTCTCAAATGTCCCTAAAATTAATTGATAAGGGTTTAGCCTTGCATTTGTATGCAAATTAGGTCAAAATATGTTAATTATGCAAAATTGTCTCAAATGTCCCTTAAATTAATTGATAAGGGTTTAGCCTTGCATTTGTATGCAAATTAGATCAAAATATGATAATTATGCAAACAATTAGATTTTGTTCAAAAATGTCTCAAATGTCCCTAAAATTAATTGATAAGGGTTTAGCCTTGCATTTGTATGCAAATTAGGTCAAAATATGTTAATTATGCAAAAATGTCTTAAATGTCCCTTAAATTAATTGATAAGGGTTTAGCCTTGCATTTGTATGCAAATTAGGTCAAAATATGTTAATTATGCAAAAATGTCTTAAATGTCCCTTAAATTAATTGATAAGGGTTTAGCCTTGCATTTGTATGCAAATTCGGTCAAAATATAATAATTATGCAAAAAAAGATTGTCCACAAATATCTCAAATGTCCCTAAAATAATTAATTGATAAGGGTTTAGCCCTGCATTTGTATGCAAATTCGGTCAAAATATGATAAATATTCAAACATTTCTGAAATGTCCCCTAAAATAATTGATAAGGGGCATTTGTACTGCAAATTAGGTCAAAATAAGATAATTATGCAAAAATGTCTCAAATGTCTCTTAACATAATTGATAAGGGGTAAGCCTTGCATTTGTATGCAAATTAGGTCAAAACAAGATAATTAGGCAAAAATGTCTTCATTGTCACTTAAATTAATTTATAAGGGGTAAGTCTGCAATTGTATGCAAATTAGGTCAAAATATAATCATTATGTAAAAATGTCTAAAATGTATCTTAACATAATTGATAAGGGGTACGCCTTGAATTTGTATGCAAATTAGGTCAAAATATGATAATTATGCAAAAACAGAACAACCTGTCTGTGTAATAAAATTTGCTATACAATTTGCTCTCTGAAACTTGCAACAAAAGGTAATATAAATACCTTTAATAATCTCTTTTTTTACAATTTACAGAAAAATGGCAACAAAATGGGCATACAGTGTTAAACATGCATTCAGTTCATATATTTCTACAGAACCTAGGTATTGTTACACACTGATAAACTACAGCACAATGTAGGGGGAAGGGGGAAGGGGGGGAGGGGGAAGGGGGAAGGGGGGGAGGGGGAAGGGGGGAAGGGGGAGGGGGAAGGGGGAAGGGGGAAGTGGGGAGGGGGAAGGGGGGAGGGGGGAAGGGGGGAGGGGGGAAGGGGGGAAGGGGGGAAGGGGGGGAAGGGGGGAAGGGGGGGGGAAGGGGGGAAGGGGGGAAGGGGAGGGGGATGGGGGGGGGAAGGGGGGAGAGGGGGGAGGGGGGAAGGGGGGAAGGGGGGAAGGGGGAAGGGGGAAGGGGGGAGGGGGGGGAGGGGGGAGGAGGGGGGGAAGGGGGGGGGGGGGGGGGAAGGGGGGGGGGGAAGGGGGGGGGGGGGGGGGGGGAAGGGGGGGGGGGTGTTGTGGCCCCCAAAGCTTGAACATATATACAATCTTTGCGAATACTACACTACATCAAATAAAATGTTTCTACCAAATTATTAGTAAATATCTTACTTATTCGAAAGTAAATATTAATTGTAGGCATCCAGCAAAATGATTGCGCTAGATATCCGGTAATTGTTCTAAAAAAATTAATTAAAAAAAAAAACTGTATGATTGCCGGACAACAATCTCATAAATAAAACCAAGAACATATGAACCACTGCCCGACGCCGGTTGAAAACAAACACCGTTTTTTTTTTGCATTTCTCATCATCAATTATTGTAAAACTCGGGACAGGTCAGTTAAACGATATTTATCATAAACTACAAACCACCCAAATCCACCTGAGCAATTATTAATGATGTATCCTACCTTTAAAGTAGTGACCCTTACTCAAATCTACACTGTCAGGTTGCAAGCTGTTAACATTGGATGATGTTATCCATACAATGTACGTATACAGGCACATCTATTTACAAACTTGTGCTCGTTAGACCGTGTTTATCATTGGTATATTTGTTATTATGACAAGAAAATGAACATGAAATAAATAATATAGATGTAAAGGCCAGTTAAATTTAACGCAAAAGCGAATGTCAAACAAATTTGACATCACAAAGCATTCGCTGCAAACATTCACCGGAGTTAAAATGTGTTCAACTTTTGTGAATTTACAGCACGAAAACTCCACTTGACGTCACAAATGTGCGTTCGCTTTTGCGCAGAATTTGAACCAATTTCTAGTCAATAAAGATCATGTATACATACAGTACAATGTACATTTACATTCAACATGTTAACAACATGAAAGCATACCAAAACCATGTACATGTAATGCAAACCAATATCCATCCAAAATTAATTGGAAAGAATTCACATACATAAGCAACTGTTCTTTGCCTCAATTTCTAAAGAAAGAACACAATATCAGATAAATTGAGAACTTTTTAAAAACTTCAGTTTCTTTTAGTCATTCTTTCCACATCAAAAACTTAAGTTCTCATTCTCATGGATGGGAATATTATCTCTTGTGTATCTTCTCATGTTGCCATCGACCTTGTAGACTAGAGAAGCTCTTGAGACAGTGACGGCATCCGTAGGGTTTCTCTCCGGTGTGCGACCTAACATGGGCTCGGAAGTTCTCCTTACAATTAAAATCTTGCTTGCAAAGACTGCAGACAAGCTGAGTTTTAATCAAGGGTTTGTCAAAGGTCAACTGGTTGTCGCCGTTGGTGCGTCTGTGGACACGCTCATGCTGCAAACGGCTCTGAACCGTGCCAAATATCTTGGGACACAGACGACACCTGTATGACTTGGCACTGTCGGTGGCAGCGGTGGGATCTCGCAAGACCGGCAGGCAGAGGTCCTGGTGCTCTCGGAATCCTTGCTTGCTTGGAAACACCGCCCCACAGGGGCACGCCTTCAGGTGTCCGTGACGGGTCTCCATGTGTTGTAGAAGGTCGGCAGGATTCTGGAAGACTTCTCGACAGAGCTGACAGCTTCCTTCCCGCTGGTTGCCAGTCTCATGGACCTCAGTATGCTTGATGAGCTCCTTAGCAGTCGGAAACCGCAAGCAGCAGAAGGAGCACATGAAGATGGAGCTCGGCTGGATATTGATGACTTCACGTCTGTTGGCTTGGTGACCGCGGTGGCTCTCTTCATGCTCCCGAATGCTGTCTTGATCAGAGAACATCTTAGAGCAGATGCTACAGACAAATACACTTGACGCATCACTGCAGACTTGGAGATTGTTGTCATTGCCTTCTACGTCCCCTGCAGGTCGGCAGTCTACTAGATGCCTCTGAAGCATGCAGAGGGGAATCGCCATGGCACATCGGGGACACTGCTTCCACACGATTGCACCTTCTGGTTTACAGGTATCACTAGGAAGCAGGGAAGATTCTTGTTGGGAAGCTACTTGCTTGTTGCTCTCCTCTGAACGTTCCCTTTGCTGCTGTTGCTGCTGTCGTCTCTCATGCTGCCCCTGCTGCTGTTGTACATGTTTTGACTGCTGTGTATACACACTCTGCTGATGCTCGCTAAGCTGTTGTGATGGCAGTACAGGCTCCCCACTATGCTGTTGTTTCTGATGCACACTGTCATCTACAGGACGAGTAAATAAAAAGGTCCCTCAATTTTAGGCAAATATACACATAGATAGAGAAATAAATAGATAGACAATGTCTTTGGCTTCATACAATTTTGTGATTTTCTGAATGTGCTCCTTTGGTTGCAAAGTTACATCTATTTTAGTGAGCCTACTCTATTTTGCAGTTTTCCACAGTGCATCTTGTGCTTTCACACTACTTATAGTGAGTGCATGTACTGTACAGTACATGTGCATGGTACAATATGCACAGCCTTGGATATAGATGTGATTTGCAGGTAATTATATTCAATCGCAAGTAATTTGAAATTGCGATTTCCAAATCGTGTCATTTTTTCCAACAATATAGAACAGCAATAATCAATTTGCGCGTGACACCAAGTTAAATTTGAATAACATCTGGTACACTGACTTGCTCACACAGGTTGGCACCGTTGAACTTGAAATTCTGCCAACAGTGTTTTTGGTCTGGAGAATTTAAAGTTCAACGGTGCCAAGTTTGTGAGCAAGTCAGTGTGCTAGATGATATTCAAATTCAACTCGGTGACGCACGAAGTGCTTATTAGTTCGAGAAAAAAATTGAATACGTCTGACTCACCCTGTTCATGCTGCTGTTGTTGTTGTTGTTGTTGTTGTTGTTGTTGTTGTTGTTGTTGTTGTTGTTGATGTTGATTAGTTTTTGGCTGGTCCAGAAGACCCTGCACTAGTTTTGGTTGTACATACTGTTGTTTCTGCCAGTTTAAACCACTCTCATTTTTAGTCTCTTCACAGAACATTCCTCCATCCATAGTTTCTTGTCTGTGGTGCTTGGTCAGTTATTCC
Source organism: Crossaster papposus (assembly GCA_037893245.1). Classification (NCBI taxonomy): domain Eukaryota; kingdom Metazoa; phylum Echinodermata; class Asteroidea; order Velatida; family Solasteridae; genus Crossaster; species Crossaster papposus. Next base: position 111,339 of record JBAIAA010001045.1, on the reverse strand, counting down.
TGTCGTCTACCTGATCATCACTTCTCGTCTTCGTCTGAGGCAAACATGGACGCAGCTTTAATGGTAGCTTTCCCAAAACGTGTAAATCTGTGATTGTAAAACACATTCAAAGTGTTAACATTTTCACATTTGATAAGAAGCTACCGTAGCTGTGTCCATGGGGCTATAAGCCAGTTTAGTATTCCAAATGCTCGTGTGCACTAAACAAAATTTGATGATTTGTCTTCCCCCTAGAAACTGGGCCTTTCTTACACCTTCCTCACCCCTGGCCCCCAAAAGTAGAACATGATCATTATATTTATAAACACAAATTTGAAGACCCCAATAATTTGCACGTGGCGTATTCCATCCTGTGACCTTTGTGACTTTTGACGTAGGTATAGTCAACATTTATGCAACCTAGACAAAACATAACCACGATCATGGGTATGATGTTAACAATACCCGATCAAACTGACGTGATATAAAGGCCAAATAAAAAAAAACCAGTTTCTCGTTTAAACTTTAAAATAAAAACGAAGATTCATGAGGGTATATTTTCGGGAGGGGGGTTGACTTCACGCATTTGCATTGTCTTTATCGAATAATTTATAGCGTTAGGTCATTATGATAATGATAATATTAGGCTGCACACACCTGCATACAAGTCTAGCCAGCACAAAAGAGACAAATTACAATCAGGAGAAATGTCATTTGGGTCGTGGCGCTATATGTCCATGACAATGTTTACACGTCCATATACTGTAGGCACTGAATGATAGACATGAATATATTAAAAACAATGTCAGGTCAGAAAAAGACGATCCCCTTGATTTTTTTGGGGGGAAGGGAAAATTGCGCCCTCTTTTGCCTTTTCCCGAATCAAGTTCAACCAAGTCTCTGAAATCGTACATAAAATGGTTCGGTTAATACAAATTGAAATACATAATGGAACGTGAATGCTAAGTCCCTGGTTGGGACCATACTTACATGTAGTTCTACTTGTGATTCATGAAATCTGCTTGTAACTTGTGGAACAATTATTGAATTAGGGTATAAACGCGGACAAAATTAACCCAAAGATCGAAGCAAACGATAAACCACATTAGATTCAGCTGAACATTATTACGGTGTCCTAGAGAGAACAAAACATATTTGCATGTGTGTGTGCGTGACACCGTCGACGGTATTTACACACTGGACGAGTAGTATATATGTTCTCAAAAATGCCTCTCATTTTTAAACCGATTATGATGCCATCCTAAACTTTAGACAAATTAGAGGATATATTCCAATAAAGATGTTACGTCAATCTCAATTAGTTTCTAGGTGTAGTTTTTCCGCCAAAAGTCGAAGAACTCCAGCATCAGAGCAAACACACCCCGCTTGCAAATTGACCTGTAATTTCCACCCTGGGATTTTCACAGCTATACTAGTTGATTAAGGGAATAAATGTGTGTTCGAGAGGTTTTAATCACTCTGTTTAATACCGATTGGAGTCTGGGTGCTGATAATTACCCGAGCCGAAGGCGAGGGTAATTATCAGCACCCAGACTCCAAGAGGTATTAAACAGAGTGATTAATACCGACCGAACACACATTTATTCCCATTCATAAATACCTTTTTTGTAAAATTCAGCCCAAAAAGCCCCGAAAATCCCGGAAAATTGTCGCAAGTAAATTTCGGTGTTTCGCCATTCTGTCTGTGTCAAATGACATGTTTCCGCCTCTGTCGCTCTCTACACAATACATGCAATAAAGCGTATTTACTGTGAACCAGACTATTACTGCCATTTGCAACCTCGTTCACAAGGTGTCGAGCTGTACGCGCTCAACACTACCCGCTCTTATTATTGGAGACGAGGTACGGTTCAGGATTGAAAAATAAAGTGAGCCCTGGGGACGGAATGTTGTTTCCAGCTATGTTTAAACACTTCCAGCCATGTCTTTATCGTCCGTTTAATACCGGCCACGTGACGGGCTCTCGACCAATAGGAATGCCTAAACTGTCCCAGGTATTTATGAAGAATAGATTAAGACGAATTGTAAATATCTTGAATCGTCTATGCATATTTTGTTCTGTAATTTATCGTTGAATAACGGGATCAAAATTCGTGCAGTGTCACGATTACCGCATACAAACGAACGCATGTGGTGCGAAATACGGTACCCTCTGGAGACGTCACTCTACTGGGGATGGACGTCGGTCTACTGGGGATCAGCGTCGGTCTACTGGGGATTGGCATCAGTCTACTGGGGATGGAGGTCACTCTACTGGGGATGGACGTCACTCTACTGGGGATGGACGTCACTCTACTGGGGATCAGCGTCACTCTACTGGGGATGGACGTCGGTCTACTGGGGATCAGCGTCAGTCTACTGGGGATTGGCATCAGTCTACTGGGGATGGAGGTCACTCTACTGGGGATGGACGTCAGTCTACTGGGGATGGAGGTCACTCTACTGGGGATGGACGTCAATTTACTGGGGATGGACGTCACTCTACTGGGGATCGGCGTCGCTTTACTGGGGATCGGCGTCACTCTACTGGGGATGGACGTCACTCTACTGGGGATGGACGTCACTCTATATTATATAGTACTGGGGATGGACGTCACTCTACTGGGGATGGACGTCACTCTACTGGGGATTGACGTCATTCTACTGGGGATCGGCGTCACTCGACTGGGGATCGGCGTCACTCTACTGGGGATCGGCGTCACTCTACTGGGGATGGACGTCACTCTACTGGGGATGGACGTCACTCTACTGGGGATGGACGTCACTCTACTGGGGATCGGCGTCACTCTACTGGGGATGGACGTCGCTCTACTGGGGATGGACGTCACTCGACTGGGGGTGGACGTCAGTCTACTGGGGATCGGCGTCACTCTACTGAGTGGGGATGGACGTCACTCTACTGGGGATGGACGTCACTCTACTGGGGATGGACTACACCCTACTGGGGATGGACGTCACTCTACTGGGGATGGACGTCACTCTACTGGGGATCGGCGTCACTCTACTGGGGATGGACGTCACTCTACTGGGGATGGACGTCGCTCTACTGGGGATGGACGTCACTCTACTGGGATGGACGTCACTCTACTGGGGATGGATGTCAGTCTACTGGGGATGGACGTCACTCTACTGGGGATGGACGTCACTCTACTGGGGGTGGACTACACTCTACTGGGGATGGGGATGTCACTCTACTGGGGATGGACGTCACTCTACTGGGGATCGGCGTCACTCTACTGAGTGGGGATGGACGTCACCCTACTGGGGATGGACGTCACCCTACTGGGGATGGACGTCACTCTACTGGGGATGGACGTCACTCTACTGGGGATCGGCGTCACTCTACTGGGGATGGACGTCACTCTACTGGGGATGGACGTCACTCTACTGGGATGGACGTCACTCTACTGGGGATGGATGTCAGTCTACTGGGGATGAACGTCACTCTACCGGGGATGGACGTCAGTCTACTGGGGATGGACTACACTCTACTGGGGATGGACGTCACTCTACTGGGGATGGACGTCACTCTACTGGGGATGGACGTCGCTCTACTGGGGATGGACTACACTCTGATCTACTGGGGATGGACGTCACTCTACTGGGGATGGACGTCACTCTACTGGGGATGGACATCACTCTACTGGGGATGGACGTCGCTCTACTGGGGATGGACGTCACTCTACTGGGATGGACGTCACTCTACTGGGGATGGATGTCAGTCTACTGGGGATGGACGTCACTCTACTGGGGATGGATGTCACTCTACTGGGGATGGACGTCACTCTACTGGGGATGGACGTCACTCTACTGGGGATCGGCATCGCTCTACTGGGGATGGACGTCACTCTACTGGGGATGGATGTCACTCTACTGGGGATGGATGTCAGTCTACTGGGGATGGACTACACTCTACTGGGGATGGACGTCACTCTACTGGGATGGACGTCACTCTACTGGGGATGGACGTCAGTCTACTGGGGATGGACTAGACTCTACTGGGGAAGGACGTCACTCTACTGGGGATGGACGTCACTCTACTGGGGATGGACGTCGCTCTACTGGGGATGGACTACACTGTACTGGGGATGGACGTCACTCTACTGGGGATGGACGTCGCTCTACTGGGGATGGACTACACTGTACTGGGGATGGACGTCACTCTACTAAGGATGGACGTCACTCTACTGGGGATCGGCGTCAGTCTACTGGGGATGGACGTCGCTCTACTGGGGATGGACGTCACTCTACTGGGGATGGACGTCACTCTACTGGGGATGGACGTCACTCTACTGGGGATGGACGTCACTCTACTGGGGATCGGCGTCACTCTACTGGGGATGGACGTCACTCTACTGGGGATGGACGTCACTCTACTGGGATGGACGTCACTCTACTGGGGATGGATGTCAGTCTACTGGGGATGAACGTCACTCTACTGGGGATGGACGTCAGTCTACTGGGGATGGACTACACTCTACTGGGGATGGACGTCACTCTACTGGGGATGGACGTCACTCTACTGGGGATGGACGTCGCTCTACTGGGGATGGACTACACTCTGATCTACTGGGGATGGACGTCACTCTACTGGGGATGGACGTCACTCTACTGGGGATGGACATCACTCTACTGGGGATGGACGTCGCTCTACTGGGGATGGACGTCACTCTACTGGCCGGGATGGACGTCACTCTACTGGGGATGGACGTCAGTCTACTGGGGATAATAATAATAATAATAATTAACCATTTTTATATAGCGCATAACACATAGTGATTAAACATGTCCCTATGCGCTGTAGAGAAAGAAAAAAAGACAACAAAATACAAATACAAGATGTACTAGGTTTCAAACAAAAATGCATGAATTAAATGTTAAATAAGTGCGTCTTTAAAGCAATCTTGAACTTATCAATGGAATCAATATTTTTCAAATGTTCCGGAAGATTGTTCCATATGGTTGAAGCAGTGTGAGCGAAGCTGCGTTCACCATATGACCTGGTCGAAACTGGTGGAATAACAAACAATTTTTTCTTATTAGAACGAAGATTTCTTGATGGTGTGTACACTGTTAACAGCTCTATCAAATAAGGTGGCGCAAAATTATAAAAACATTCGTATGCCAACAACAACATTTTGAATGAAATGCGAGAGTGAATGGGTAGCCAATGTAATTCTCTTAGGAGAAGAGACACAGATTCGTGTTTCCTAATGCGAAAAATAAGACGAGCTGCAGAGTGGACGTCACTCTACTGGGGATGGATGTCACTCTACTGGGGATGGACGTCACTCTACTGGGGATGGACGTCACTCTACTGGGGATCGGCATCGCTCTACTGGGGATGGACGTCACTCTACTGGGGATGGATGTCACTCTACTGGGGATGGATGTCAGTCTACTGGGGATGGACGTCACTCTACTGGGGATGGACGTCACTCTACTGGGATGGACGTCACTCTACTGGGGATGGACGTCAGTCTACTGGGGATGGACTACACTCTACTGGGGAAGGACGTCACTCTACTGGGGATGGACGTCACTCTACTGGGGATGGACGTCGCTCTACTGGGGATGGACTACACTGTACTGGGGATGGACGTCACTCTACTGGGGATGGACGTCACTCTACTGGGGATCGGCGTCAGTCTACTGGGGATGGACGTCGCTCTACTGGGGATGGACGTCACTCTACTGGGGATGGACGTCACTCTACTGGGGATGGACGTCAGTCTACTGGGGATGGACGTCACTCTACTGGGGATGGACGTCACTCTACTGGGGATGGACGTCAGTCTACTGGGGATGGACGTCACTCTACTGGGGATGGACGTCACTCTACTGGGGATGGACGTCAGTCTACTGGGAATGGACTACACTCATGGGGATCGGCGTCACTCTACTGGGGATGGACGTCACTCTACTGGGGATGGACGTCGCTCTACTGGGGATCGGCATCGCTCTACTGGGGATGGACGTCACTCTACTGAGGATGGACGTCACTCTACTGGGGATGGATGTCACTCTACTGGGGATGGATGTTACTCTACTGGGGATGGACGTCACTCTAGTGGGGATGGACGTCACTCTACTGGGATGGACGTCACTCTACTGGGGATGGACGTCAGTCTACTGGGGATGGACTGCACTCTACTGGGGATGGGCGTCACTCTACTGGGGATGGACGTCACTCTACTGGGGATGGACGTCGCTCTACTGGGGATGGACGTCGCTCTACTGGGGATGGACTACACTCTACTGGGGATGGACGTCACTCTACTGGGGATGGACTACACTTTACTGGGGATGGACTACACTTTACTGGGGATGGACGTCACTCTACTGGGGATGGACGTCGCTCTACTGGGGATGGACTACACTCTACTGGGGATGGATGTCACTCTACTGGGGATGGACGTCACTCTAGTGGGGATGGACGTCACTCTACTGGGATGGACGTCACTCTACTGGGGATGGACGTCAGTCTACTGGGGATGGACTGCACTCTACTGGGGATGGGCGTCACTCTACTGGGGATGGACGTCACTCTACTGGGGATGGACGTCGCTCTACTGGGGATGGACGTCGCTCTACTGGGGATGGACTACACTCTACTGGGGATGGACGTCACTCTACTGGGGATGGACGTCGCTCTACTGGGGATGGACTACACTTTACTGGGGATGGACGTCACTCTACTGGGGATGGACGTCGCTCTACTGGGGATGGACTACACTCTACTGGGGATCGGCGTCACTCTACTGGGGATGGAGTCGTCACTCTACTGGGGATCGGCGTCCTCTACTGTGGATGGACGTCACTCTACTGGGGATGGACGTCACTCTACTGGGGATCGGCGTCACTCTACTGGGGATGGACGTCCGATCGCTCTACTGGGGATGGACGTCACTCTACTGGGGGTGGACGTCAGTCTACTGGGGATGGACGTCACTCTACTGGGGATGGACGTCACTCTACTGGGGATGGACGTCACTCTACTGGGGATGGACGTCACTCTACTGGGGATCGGCGTCACTCTACTGGGGATGGACGTCACTCTACTGGGGATGGACGTCACTCTACTGGGGATGGACGTCACTCTACTGGGGATCGGCGTCACTCTACTGGGGATCGGCGTCACTCTACTGGGGATGGACGTCACTCTACTGGGGATGGATGTCAGTCTACTGGGGATGGATGTCAGTCTACTGGGGATGGATGTCAGTCTACTGGGGATGGACGTCACTCTACTGGGGATGGACGTCACTCTACTGGGGATCGGCGTCACTCTACTGTGGATGCACGTCACTCTACTGGGGATGGACGTCACTCTACTGGGGATCGGCGTCACTCTACTGGGGATCGGCGTCACTCTATGGGGATGGACGTCACTTTACTGGGGATGGGCGTCACTCTACTGGGGATGGGCGTCACTCTACTGGGGATCGGCGTCACTCTACTGGGGACCGACGTCACTCTACTGGGGATCGACGTCACTCTACTGGGGATCGACGTCACTCTACTGGGGATCGGCGTCACTCTACTGGGGATGGACGTCGCTCTACTGGGGATCGACGTCAGTCTATTATATTGGGGATCGATCTCATAGTTGGGGGTCCCTCGGTCTCATATATTGCCGTCTACCGTGACGGTGCGTGGAGCGAAAACATTTTTTGGGGGAAATTCACTACCTACAAATAATATTCGGAAACCACGCCCAAACAAACCAAGGACGATAAACAAATACAATTCGAGTACCTTATTTATTCTTCCATAAATTAACAACCAAGTTTTGAATAAAACATATCACCTCGACGATTCCCTTTAGTTACATAACTGACCAATACAAATTATACAGAAGAACAGTTTAAATAATGTTAGTAGAAACCCCCGAAAACATAAAAAATTTGACTTTAAAAACGGATATTTATTTTCCCATGATTTCGAGCACCCCTATTTGTTTTAATGGAGAAAGGTACACAAACTGCTGCTCAGTATTCAGCCTTAAAGGGGTCGTATACGTTTGGTAATTGGAACCCACTGTTTGTTTGAATCGTATATAGTTATAGATATATACCATAAAACTAACCTGTAACAATTTTATTTCAAAGAGTGGTAGCGATTTTGAGATATTTCCGAAAATCTGGAGCGGTTATGTCCACGCAGGAATAATAATCTGCATTGGAATACACTATCTGTCACTGCAGTAACGCTTCTCAGATTCAAATTTTTGAGGATAAAAAGTGATATATTTTTCCATAACCGCAGTACTTCGAAGTGAAAAGTTTCTAAAAATGCATTATACTCTTCAAAGCTGCTGTACTTCTTACCAAGTAAGTTTTTATTGCCATTAATTTGGGAGTAATTACCAAACGTATACGATCCCTAGCCACTCGGTTACTGAAGCGTAAAACCAAACCGATTATCCCCTCATATGGCTGCCTATGCACGGAAATCACTTAATCGGCTATACACGTGTTTATTGTGTAAAGTTACGTTGCCATGCAGTTCAAGGTTTTACATGCGGGTGCAAATAAAAGGCCGAATTGAGGCGTGTTTCCTTGTAATTCGAACATCCGACTCCTGAAAATCAAACCTATTTTCCCTAATTATCAGTTAAAGCCTCTCACATCGTGACCGGTCTCTCCTTATTATCACGATCACCACTTAATTAAACATACGCAATACTACTACTACCAATTAGGAGTCCGTACATCTAAAATTCATGCAAAATCGTGCCTACGATTTTCCCTTTTTTTCTTTGGGAGCCAGTGCCTGTGTCAGTTATAATGCTTCTTTTGCATTGAACAACAAACTTGTTTGTTTTTCATACTAATTGCAAATTGCAGTTTGTTTTATTTATATCAACTTATGTTTGCTGAATCTGGGTTTTCTCAATAATTGTTGAACAAGTTGAGTATTTTGCTCAAAAACACTTGTTCTGCCCTTGTGCTGAATCACAGCTAAACTAGATTTAACGATGAGCTTTTACTAATGTGAATTTAGAACCCGAAATTCAAGGCAAAATACACACATGTGTGGTAATTTCTATTTATTTAAGCCCATTCTAAATATTCAGTACGAGCTCGCTAAATTACACTAGAAAATGAAAAAAATGTATATTTTATACCCCATATCACCTCTAATAATGCGCAAATTATGTTAACTTTTCGAGAACAATTTTATTGTCCTTAAAACATGGTCTCCTGAATGCTTTTACTCCCGTTATATGAAACATTGTTCAGGACTTCCTTGCTCAACTGTCACTACACACGTCTGTTTCTGGCCTACTCCTAGCAATGGGATGTCCACGGTGACATACTTAGCCGTCAAGGGAGGGTCACACACAAAGTCTACGGTCGACCCGAGGACTAGGGCTTGCTGGGCAGTCAGGGCTGAGCCGCAGATAGCGTTATTGAGCCCAGTGGAGCTTGCTCCGGCACGCACCACAGTCCCGGTCAAACGATCACCTGTCCAAAGTAACAAATTGATAAACATTAAAGCAGAAAATTACCTTGTTAACAGTTATCCGCTAAGCGGGCAACCATCAGCTAAGCGAGCAACCATTAGCTAAGCGGGCAACCGTCAGCTTAGCGGGCAGCTGCCAGCCAGGCGGGCAGCCGTAAATTCATCAGAGCAGCTTCACAAAATGTTACGTAAAGAAACCTCCTTTCATCTGTAGAGTGCTGAATAACGTCCCTTACCGGTGCAGTCTCCACGCTTGTGTACGGTGACTTTTCGGACGCAGTATACAGTCACCAGATTCACATTCAAGTAGTTGGTCACCGTTTCTATTTCACCCTCTAACAGAAAATGAAAATTGCAGTATTGAATTGTAAAATACACCAGTCATCTTTTTAATGAGCAACAGTTTTTGTTTTTTATGACGTGCACTATAATGAGATTGTCAGTATGATTTTTCATCTACATTTTCTTTTGTTTTGATTTGGGGTATTTTGTTTACAACTGAAATTTATGATCGTTGTAAAAATCATTGGAATCAACCGAATTTCTACCTATGGAGGGCGGGTGCTGAGGTGGAAGCAGCAGGGGAGGGTTAGGCTGGGGTCCCTGAGGTTCTCCTGCAAAGAGAAACATATATACATGTATCAACATTGTTAATATGGTACACTACAATTCTACCTTATGCTTATCGGTTTAGGTACCAAATTACAGAGGAATTTCTTCAAACAATTGACACAAAAATGTGCATTCAGAGAGATCAGATGCAATGCCTTCTTGTTAACCAGTTCACGCCGGAGGACGTATATACACAAAAGTTTTTTCCCGAGATTCAAAACGGATAAGCTAAAACAGGCCACGAGCAAGGCCGGATATGTCTGTCAGAAGCGATCAAGGCCGGAAATGTCATAGGTCTGCTTTCCCGTACCATCGGCCTAAACCCGCCTCGGATCGCGTTTTGTTAAACAAAATCGCGCGCCTCGACTCAGTGAATATATGTTACAATAATCCCGGCGCCAACTGGTTATACCAAATTAAGGCTGTAGATCATGTGATGTTGCACAATTTAGGAAACCCTTTTCATAGCCTACCGATTTCACACAGAGTTCCCGTAAAACCAGGAGAGCAGACGCACTGGAAGGCTATGGACCCGTAGTTTATGCACACACCATCCTTGCAAGGGTTTGCAGTACAACCATGAGTAGCTATCAATGCTGAAAACATCAAAGACAAATCCCATTGATATATTACGATGGACCTTAACCAACCATCAAATTACCCTATAAAACATTATCCATTAAGATTTGTATTTGTGATAATGCTTAATTACCTGTCTCGCATAATGTACCCTCGTAGCCTAGGGCACATTCACATCTGAAACCATCAACTTCGTCATGACAGATGCCATTCTTGCAAGGGCTGCTCTCACATGCTATGATTAGTTCAATGGGCGGAGCTAGAGCTGTTGATGAAATGCAGATGTCGTTAACACCTTGTCTTGATATCAAAGAACTTAGGAATGGGAATAATGTGATTTAAAGCAGACAATTTAAGACCAGTAATAAGATGGAATTTCAACGAAAGGTTCCCAAAATCACATCCAATTGCTCCCAAGTCACAGCCTGATGCCGACAAGGATAATAAAGTGTTCATCTTGTAGTTGTTCCAAATAATAAATTGCTTTGTCAACAAATTTACCGGTCTCGCACAAAGTACCCTCGTAGCCTATAGGGCATTCACAGCTGAAACCGTTCACTTCATCATGACAGCTAGCGCCATTCTGGCAAGGACTGTCCTCACATTCACCGATACCTGCTCCAAACAACAACATTTATAATCAACGGCCAGGTCTTGTTTACGGACTGAATAATAAAAGCGGTGCTTCAGAGAGAATGTCCCATTGTTTTCATAGTTGACACAAACCTACCGGTTTCGCATAAGTTACCCTCGAAGCCTGGAGAGCATTCACAGCTGAAACCGTTCACTTCATCATGACAGCTAGCGCCATTCTGGCAAGGACTGTCCTCACATTCATCGATACCTGCTCCAAACAACAACATTTATAATCAACGGCCAGGTCTTGTTTACGGACTGAATAATAAAAGCAGTGCTTCAGAGAGAATGTCCCATTGTTTTCATAGTTGACACAAACCTACCGGTTTCACACAAAGTACCCTCGAAGCCTGGAGAGCATTCACAGCTGAAACCGTCCACTTCATCATGACAGCTAGCGCCATTCTGGCAAGGACTGTCCTCACATTCATCGATACCTGCTCCAAACAACAACATTTATAATCAACGGCCAGGTCTTGTTTACGGACTGAATAATAAAAGCGGTGCTTCAGAGAGAATGTCCCATTGTTTTCATAGTTGACACAAACCTACCGGTTTCGCATAAGTTACCCTCGAAGCCTGGAGAGCATTCACAGCTGAAACCGTTCACTTCATCATGACAGCTAGCGCCATTCTGGCAAGGACTGTCCTCACATTCATCGATACCTGCTCCAAACAACAACATTTATAATCAACGGCCAGGTCTTGTTTACGGACTGAATAATAAAAGCGGTGCTTCAGAGAGAATGTCCCATTGTTTTCATAGTTGACACAAACCTACCGGTTTCGCATAAGTTACCCTCGAAGCCTGGAGAGCATTCACAGCTGAAACCGTTCACTTCATCATGACAGCTAGCGCCATTCTGGCAAGGACTGTCCTCACATTCATCGATACCTGCTCCAAACAACAACATTTATAATCAACGGCCAGGTCTTGTTTACGGACTGAATAATAAAAGCGGTGCTTCAGAGAGAATGTCCCATTGTTTTCATAGTTGACACAAACCTACCGGTTTCGCATAAGTTACCCTCGAAGCCTGGAGAGCATTCACAGCTGAAACCGTTCACTTCATCATGACAGCTAGCGCCATTCTGGCAAGGACTGTCCTCACATTCATCGATACCTGCTCCAAACAACAACATTTATAATCAATGGCCAGGTCTTGTTTACGGACTGAATAATAAAAGCGGTGCTTCAGAGAGAATGTCCCATTGTTTTCATAGTTGACACAAACCTACCGGTTTCGCATAAGTTACCCTCGAAGCCTGGAGAGCATTCACAGCTGAAACCTTCCACTTCATCATGACAGCTAGCGCCATTCTGGCAAGGACTGTCCTCACATTCATCGATACCTGCTCCAAACAACAACATTTATAATCAACGGCCAGGTCTTGTTTACGGACTGAATAATAAAAGCAGTGCTTCAGAGAGAATGTCCCATTGTTTTCATAGTTGACACAAACCTACCGGTTTCGCATAAGTTACCCTCGAAGCCTGGAGAGCATTCACAGCTGAAACCGTCCACTTCATCATGACAGCTAGCGCCATTCTGGCAAGGACTGTCCTCACATTCATCGATACCTGCTCCAAACAACAACATTTATAATCAACGGCCAGGTCTTGTTTACGGACTGAATAATAAAAGCAGTGCTTCAGAGAGAATGTCCCATTGTTTTCATAGTTGACACAAACCTACCGGTTTCGCATAAGTTACCCTCGAAGCCTGGAGAGCATTCACAGCTGAAACCTTCCACTTCGTCATGACAGCTAGCGCCATTCTGGCAAGGACTGTCCTCACATTCATCGATATCTGCTCCAAACAACAACATTTATAATCAACGGCCAGGTCTTGTTTACGGACTGAATAATAAAAGCAGTGCTTCAGAGAGAATGTCCCATTGTTTTCATAGTTGACACAAACCTACCGGTTTCACACAAAGTACCCTCGAAGCCTGGAGAGCATTCACAGCTGAAACCGTCCACTTCATCATGACAGCTAGCGCCATTCTGGCAAGGACTGTCCTCACATTCATCGATACCTGCTCCAAACAACAACATTTATAATCAACGGCCAGGTCTTGTTTACGGACTGAATAATAAAAGCAGTGCTTCAGAGAGAATGTCCCATTGTTTTCATAGTTGACACAAACCTACCGGTTTCACACAAAGTACCCTCGAAGCCTGGAGAGCATTCACAGCTGAAACCGTCCACTTCATCATGACAGCTAGCGCCATTCTGGCAAGGACTGTCCTCACATTCATCGATACCTGCTCCAAACAACAACATTTATAATCAACGGCCAGGTCTTGTTTACGGACTGAATAATAAAAGCGGTGCTTCAGAGAGAATGTCCCATTGTTTTCATAGTTGACACAAACCTACCGGTTTCGCATAAGTTACCCTCGAAGCCTGGAGAGCATTCACAGCTGAAACCGTTCACTTCATCATGACAGCTAGCGCCATTCTGGCAAGGACTGTCCTCACATTCATCGATACCTGCTCCAAACAACAACATTTATAATCAACGGCCAGGTCTTGTTTACGGACTGAATAATAAAAGCAGTGCTTCAGAGAGAATGTCCCATTGTTTTCATAGTTGACACAAACCTACCGGTTTCACACAAAGTACCCTCGAAGCCTGGAGAGCATTCACAGCTGAAACCGTCCACTTCATCATGACAGCTAGCGCCATTCTGGCAAGGACTGTCCTCACATTCATCGATACCTGCTCCAAACAACAACATTTATAATCAACGGCCAGGTCTTGTTTACGGACTGAATAATAAAAGCGGTGCTTCAGAGAGAATGTCCCATTGTTTTCATAGTTGACACAAACCTACCGGTTTCGCATAAGTTACCCTCGAAGCCTGGAGAGCATTTACAGCTGAAACCGTTCACTTCATCATGACAGCTAGCGCCATTCTGGCAAGGACTGTCCTCACATTCATCGATACCTGCTCCAAACAACAACATTTATAATCAACGGCCAGGTCTTGTTTACGGACTGAATAATACAAGCGGTGCTTCAGAGAGAATGTCCCATTGTTTTCATAGTTGACACAAACCTACCGGTTTCGCATAAGTTACCCTCGAAGCCTGGAGAGCATTCACAGCTGAAACCGTTCACTTCATCATGACAGCTAGCGCCATTCTGGCAAGGACTGTCCTCACATTCATCGATACCTGCTCCAAACAACAACATTTATAATCAACGGCCAGGTCTTGTTTACGGACTGAATAATAAAAGCGGTGCTTCAGAGAGAATGTCCCATTGTTTTCATAGTTGACACAAACCTACCGGTTTCGCATAAGTTACCCTCGAAGCCTGGAGAGCATTCACAGCTGAAACCGTTCACTTCATCATGACAGCTAGCGCCATTCTGGCAAGGACTGTCCTCACATTCATCGATACCTGCTCCAAACAACAACATTTATAATCAATGGCCAGGTCTTGTTTACGGACTGAATAATAAAAGCGGTGCTTCAGAGAGAATGTCCCATTGTTTTCATAGTTGACACAAACCTACCGGTTTCGCATAAGTTACCCTCGAAGCCTGGAGAGCATTCACAGCTGAAACCTTCCACTTCATCATGACAGCTAGCGCCATTCTGGCAAGGACTGTCCTCACATTCATCGATACCTGCTCCAAACAACAACATTTATAATCAACGGCCAGGTCTTGTTTACGGACTGAATAATAAAAGCAGTGCTTCAGAGAGAATGTCCCATTGTTTTCATAGTTGACACAAACCTACCGGTTTCGCATAAGTTACCCTCGAAGCCTGGAGAGCATTCACAGCTGAAACCGTCCACTTCATCATGACAGCTAGCGCCATTCTGGCAAGGACTGTCCTCACATTCATCGATACCTGCTCCAAACAACAACATTTATAATCAACGGCCAGGTCTTGTTTACGGACTGAATAATAAAAGCAGTGCTTCAGAGAGAATGTCCCATTGTTTTCATAGTTGACACAAACCTACCGGTTTCGCATAAGTTACCCTCGAAGCCTGGAGAGCATTCACAGCTGAAACCTTCCACTTCGTCATGACAGCTAGCGCCATTCTGGCAAGGACTGTCCTCATCACATTCATCGATATCTGCTCCAAACAACAACATTTTTAATCAACGGCCAGGTCTTGATTTGCAGGACAAGAATTGATCGTGAATACCTTAGAAGTTCGTTAACTCAGCTTGGACACATATGGAAGGTTATTTAGACGATTTAGAGGTATTTTGTTAAGTATTTGTGTGAATTTTGGCGACATTTTGAACCACTTTCTAGAGCTGATCGGATTTCAATATTCTCCTGGCTCGGCCTCTAGTAGCGCAAGATAATGCCCAAATGTTAAAAAACCGATAACAAGAGGCCAGTAACTCGGTCTAAATACATAGTTACATTTTGCCTTCTATTTCTAAATTATAAGATTATAAACAAGTTCTGCATAAATAAATTTACGAAGAAATAAATGAATATATGATTAATATATGCAAATAAATTTATAGTAAAAAACGATTGTGGTTACTGAGGTGGCAATAACTTATCATTTTCTAGGAATTGAAATTACCTTGAAATTAAGGTAATTAAAGTTCCCTCTATTTTGTATTGACATAATTTATGCTTGTAAACAATGAAGGCTATTAATGGGAATACAACTGTTACCTCTTGATTCAAGGTTATCCGGAGAGTCTTCTAGCTCCAAAAGACGCAGCAATTCCATGTCTCGGTTTACCTCGTTTTAAAACATCAAACACAGACAGTTATTTTATATAGCTATAGCTTTACCTCAAAGCAGACGGATATGTACTACTACTAGATTCATTCAAGACAATTCATGACTAGCATTAGGCCTAGTAGTACTACTACTAGTAGGGGTGTCATACACACCGTGCAGACCCACTAGACAACGAGTAACAACATGAGAATTTGCAGATCTCATGAAATGTATCATCTGAAAAAGAAAGACTTATATGAAAAATATGAGCAACATACATACTTAAAAAGATGATTTGAAATGCTTGAAAGATGTAAATAGAATAAATGAGATGGTTCAAAAAACACTTTTTAATTACTGTTGCTTAATACGTTTGTTGTCTAGGAAAAAGCGCAATCTGAAAAGTTTATCGGACCATAACTTGGCAACGCTTTGACCGATTTTGAAAGTTGAAAGAGATTTGCAATCTACTCAGCAAGCCCTTCAAGAAATAGTCCCAAATAACTTCCTAAAAGCAATATTAAAATGTGTATTGTCCCCCCTACTACTAGCATGCCATGCGTCCCCGCGAGTCTGTTTAAACGTCATATACCACATTACAGCATTCAACAATTATTGTTGAGTTGTATCGTGGCTCGTGCCAATAAGCTGGGTTTAGTTGCAACTTACTCTGAAACTTTTTTCAAAGAAACAAATTAAAACTGGCTCTATGGGCCTTTTCGAAATCGTTGCTTCGTCTTTGGCTTTGGCTTCGCCTCCGAATTCCGAATTACTGAGAAGCAAATAGAAATGGAAGAAAATTTAAATTGTCTAACTTTGGGGTTCACATCAATCAGGTGAATGTTTCTGAAGCACAACAGGCGTCAGAATGTGGCTGGAGATCTTGCAGTTGGGAGTCAAAAATCGCCCTAAGCCGGCAAAGACAAAGACGAACCCAGGGATTCGAAAAGGCCCTATGTTTTGAACAAATTTAAAAGCACGTGGTCAAACCATATCAGCTATTTCACTGCTCCCCCACTATAATGATTAATTGCTATCGTTGCACTACGGTGAATGTGAAAATTGCGTGGGTACCAATGATACAGCCGACATGCCTTTTCGTATCCCTAGGCTTCGTCTTCGGCTTAAGACGATTTCAGATTCCCAACTGCGAGATCTTCAGCCACATTCTGGTGCCTGTTGTACTTCAGAAACATTCACTCGATTGATGTGAACCCCAAAGTTAGACTATTTCCATTTGCTTCCATTTCTATTTGCTTCTCAGTAATTCGGAATTCGGACGCGAAGCCGACGAAGACGAAGCAAAGGGTTTGAAAAGGCCCAATCATGGCACGTGATGATATCGCGCTTGGAGTGCGTTTTTATACATCAGACACGTGTTTGTTCTGGACCAATCAATAATTTATATATCGTTGGCTGGACGCTTCGCAAGTCGTCGGTGGCTTGCTAGATAATTCTTTTAATTTGTATGGTTTTGTTTACGAAAATACTATTCCGATTTGGGGCGTCTGCTACTAGGGATACGTTCGCGAAATGAAATGATGACATTAATTTTTAGAACAAAATGATGAATATTTGCCAAATAAAATGATAAAACACAAAAAGGGGTGCAATCTGATGAGACCGAGCTAGGCGAGGTGGAATCATAAAACTGCTGAGTAGAGTAAATTATCAGAATTAAATTGGAATTCGAAACTTAGAATCTGAAACACAATATTATGAAGAAAATGCTTAATGGAATAGTCACGAATCTGACTAAAGAGTCAATTGATTTGGCGATCTATCCAAGGCAGTTTTGGCGTTCCATAGATACAGCGGTAAGAACAGCCTTCTATTCAAGGCCACGGGTATAGTTAGATTCCAGGTAAACCTTATTCAAGGCTACAGGCTTCGATGCGTGTACATGTATGCGTGGGTGCGTGTCAAACATTGTTGGTGTACTTTTCACTAGTTTTGACCCCTAAATGGCGTTCCGAAATACGGTACCCTCTGGAGACATGAACACAATGTGTACAATGGAGACAAAACGTCTCCGGAGGGTAAATTTCTATAGATGAATAGGTCTCCATTGGGAATTTCACGAATTAGATTTTTTGATTTTACTTAAATTACTCAAAAACTAGGATTAGGATGTGGGTTAGGGTTAGTGTTTGGGTTAGGGTATAATATAGGGTATATTAGGTCGAAATTTCAACCCAGGAAAAAAATTATGGTTAAAATGGGAGCATTTTGAAAAACGTGCTCGACTTTCTAACCATTTTGTACACGAGAACAAAGCCATGTCTCCACAGTGATACAAAAATGCGAATACGTGTTCATAACCTAATAATGGATAGAATAGTGACTGGGTGTTTTGATATTAAAAGAAAGGAGAAGCCAGTTTCCCAGCGTGATATATTTAACTAGTATTTACGCGTTTTACCCGTATTTAATAATGGAGTATTCCAAGGCCAACTCTGGGCATGTTGTGCATTGTGCATTTGTGGTTATGTGTTATTTCATATTTCTCTAGGGGGTATTCTATAAGTCACTAGTCTCCACTGCAGTCGGAGCACGTCGCCTTCGTCTAGAGCACCCTTTATAAACTCCTTTGTACCTTTACTAGAAAGTATGCTAAATCCGCCAAAATTCACCAATTTTGGTTTTGAATAATCCATGGTTGAATACAAAGTTCCTTTAAAAACTTGTTTTAGTAGATAGGCCTAATGTTCATCAACACTGAATTATGGAACAAAGTGGTAAAACATCGCAACATAAGAAAATTGAATTTAAAAAGAATTAGATGTCTTGTCATAAAACTTTGCACATGAAATTTATCATTTGATTTATTGCACGCGATATAAAAAGCTTAAACTCACCAAAAAATGAATGCGTAAAAGCCATAATGTTCTGTGTATTCAAAATAGCCAGACGGAAATTATTTAATGGCGGAATACGTAATCTTTATTTCATTCAAGTAAGCTGTTGATCATTGTAACTTGGTATGTTAACGTTTTGCGTTACTGAAAATATGCCTTTCAAATGTGTTCATGTAACAAGAGAAAACTCACCTCCCTCTGGGCATAGGGTACAGCCGAAATGACGCGGCTTAACGCCAACACGATAAGAAACACAGACATCATTCTTCCTCGATGAACGTTGGCCAATATGAAAGTGTAGACATACTCTTCGTGCGATTTCAATGGTTGGGGGTCATGCATCAATACGTATACACACCCACTCTATACCATTTGTGATGTTAAATAATATTTGGTGCCTAGGTATTTTTGTATTAGTTTTATGAACTT
Source organism: Crossaster papposus (assembly GCA_037893245.1). NCBI lineage: Eukaryota > Metazoa > Echinodermata > Asteroidea > Velatida > Solasteridae > Crossaster > Crossaster papposus. Next base: position 92,038 of record JBAIAA010001045.1, on the reverse strand, counting down.
TTTTTCTATACGAGTCACAAACGTAAACCAACCGTGTCAGACAACATGTTTCAATTACTTGGTCGTTTTTCAATCTTCTTTCATGCGGTTCGGCAATGTTGATAGAGCTGCGAATAATAGTTTTGGTGCGCATTTCTAAAATGCTAAAGTTATGCTTCGTGCATGTGCAATAACGTTCGTAAAACTTTAACGTTCGTACATGTACTACTATATACATCAAATTAAAGCTCACAAACGTCTACAAAGTCACAAACGTATGCAGAAAACGAGTTTCAAGTATACTTGGTCGTTTTCCAATCTTCGTTCATGCGGTTCGGCAATGTTGATAGAGCTGCAATGGATCACAGGTTTAAAATATCGTATACCGGTACTGTAGTCTAGTCGAGGAGAACATTGCGGGGACGGGCACAATACATTGTGGTATAAACCGAGGTATTCACGGATAAATTGTTTGCGGTATAGTACCGTGGCCGACCCTGAAGAAACTACGCACTACTCGTGAATATTAACGTCAATATTCACTACAAATTTCACGACTTTCTCCAAACTCGTGAATATTGACGTCAATATTCGCGACAAATTTCTCGAATTGCCCCTAAAGTCGTGAATATTGACGTCAATATTCGCGACAAATTTCTCGAATTGCCCCTAAAGTCGTAAATATTGACGTCTATATTCGCGACAAATTTCACGACTTGCTCCCAAAGTTGCTCCTTTTTAGCAAACTTGTTTTTATTAAAATGTTATTGTATACTTGTTATTGTTAAGAATACATTATGGTGAATAGGTTATTCACTGAATAAATATCTGTGTGGGTGGCTCTCTATGCTATTTTACTTATAGAATTACATACAACTTTGACTATGGTGTGCAAATCTGACATTGAATCACAAATCGGAGATATCTCATTTTCTACAGGTGCAAAGTTAATATTACAATAATGGGGATGACGCCATTAGAGACAATGAAAAATGTCTCGTTAAAATAGAGAAATCTCCATCAGGTTCGGGGAGTCGGGTTGGTTGTTTTAATTCAAGTAAAAACTAACTACAGCAATAGGCCTACATAAATTGCATAAACTATACGTAAATTTAATTGAGAAATACAATTAACGAATCTACTTAGCAGTGTCACCAAATGAATCATTAAGCAATATGATATAAGGACAAGCTGAGAACATAAACAGCAAAACACTGCAGCAAAAACAAACAAAATGCACCAATTACTTGGCCGTTTCTCAAACTCCAGCTTCGTCTCCGTTCTGGCTTCGTTTATGCGGTTCGACAATGGTGATGGAGCCGCGACAGAGCCTAAGCTGGGGTTTGGAATATCGTGGAAGGTTCCTCAGTCATATTATTACCGGTAGTCGAGAAGTTCATTGCGGGGACGTGCTCATTGGGGTTTGAACCGAATTGTTCTGAAGGGTTTTGTTTATCCAAAGCACGTTTAGACTGGTTTCGTTTTTGCCACGAGTCCGCGACACCTCTTGTAGATGGTAATGATGATAAAATCTGTCAATTCCACCAGAGTGATCAGACTCATACCACATAGAAGTCCCAGGTAACCGCCGATATCGCCTGCAAAGAATTATCACTGAGCCATATTACACTAACAAAGACACAATGACGGTGACTTTGCATTCACTGCAAGCGCTCAAGGCCAATACATTATAGCAGGATCATGTGATTTCAACAAAAGATCCATATTCACATCCATATTCGATGTGAATTTACATTTTAACGACCGTATCCATTAATGCAAGATGTGAATTTGGAAGAGGATGTGGATTTAGAGCATTTATATGTGATAGCTAAAATCCCATTCTGCTTAAGGCCGCGTCCGCTGTAGGCGAAATGCAAATTTACCTCATCCCATAAATTCTAGTTTAACGCGTTACCCGTTACGCAATGATGACGTCTTTTCGAAGGGTTCGCACCATTAAAATTCCCTGCAAAATGCATAGTTAACTTGCATTTTAATTGAATTGATGACTTTGGTTTGTTTTATTTGTTTCTGTTTCCTTGAAGACTGGTTCTAATTATATGGGTAGTTGTGGTATGATGACGTGATTGATTTCTGCTAATTTGGTCTTTGTATAATATCAAGGGAAGAGAGTGAAGTATTTTCTCGACTTACTTTGGAAGTTTGCGAATGTGTATGCTATTTGTTGCTCGATCCCCATATACATGATCTCTTCGAAATATATGTACACTTCCAGAAAGTTTTCTCTAAGACAAATGAAGCAATAACTTGGCTTTACAAAATAACAACAAAACATAAGACGGGGTCAACCTTAAAAATACGATAATAAGAATTATTCACGGTTACTGGCGAATTTGTGATTGCGTCTTTAATACTGTAGGAATGAAGGAATTACTGTCAAAATGAGTGTGGTGTCATTTACGTCATTCGAAAACGTCATGAGCTTTATTAGAGCACGCCCTCTTGAATTAAGTCAAAGCGAGAAAAGCAAACAAACATGGCGGCCTAATGTATGGTTTATATGCAGTGAACGATCGATTGGCTCTTGCAAAGATACAGGCTTATATTCGCCCGAAACGTCAATCCGTATTCACGCATAGGTCTTCAGTTATTTTAAAGAAGGACCGGCAAAGCCTAAATTAAAGTCCAGTGACCGAACAATCTGCCCAGGGACATTTGAGAATGTACCTGATGAAATCCTGAGACAGATTGTAATCTTTCTGCAGGTCTTCTAAGATGTACCTAGCTGGCCAGAAGGCGAGCGACACCTTGCTGTCGTATGTCGTCGTTGTACAGGCCATGGGACAATGACATCGTTCACCGCGGGAGAGAAATTCCTCTGTGCAATGCATACAAAAATACACGAGTTAGGCAACTGATATTTCGGTAGGAAAATCAAATTCGGTTTGATTGAAAGGTTGTATAACTATCAACTGCACACCTAATGACAATTGACATGTCGCTGTTTGAAGTTTGCAAGTTTAGTAGCCACGCTCCTTAGACAACCCTAGGACAACCCTATGGAGTGTTGTATGGTAATTTGCTTGTCATATGGCCTTTTCGAAACTTTTGATTCGTCTTCGTTTCGGCTTTGCCTCCGAATTCCGTATCACTGAGAAGCAAATATAAATAAAGTCTAATGGAAATAGTCTAACTGTTGGGTTTATATCAATCGATTGATTGTTTCTAAAGCACAACAGGCATCAAAATATGACAGGGAATCGCGCAGTTGGGAATTTAAAATCTCCTTAAGCCAAAGACGACGACAAAGCCAGAGATCCGAAAAAGCCTTTAGAATGTGCGCGTTCTGCGTTGATTTATAATTCGTTACAGCGCCCTCGTTCGTTGATAAATACGGTCGAGCGAAGAATGTCGTTACTGGACTAGACTTGATGACAAGTCGTTAGATAGTCGGGTTTAATCCGTGTATTTCAGTCGAAGTTTATCGGCACGGCTGGTTTAAGACTAGTAACGTGAAATTAACTTCGAAATTGGGAACGAGGCAACCGCAACCTCCCCCCTGTATACCGAGTGGACCGCTATTACCGACTTGGCACCAAGTCTATCACTGGCCTGGCGCACTTTTTGCAACCTTTTCTTACCTTCGTAGATATACGCACATGCTACCACCTTCCCTAAGGTGCATATTTCTGCAGAACCTGTACAAAATACAATGAAAATACATGTAGCTTTTATATTTCGATTTAAAGACAGTACGTTGATTGAACGTAAGCAGTGAAACAATGCTTAAATCAGTTACGTAACAATAAAGTCTCCATGCGCGCGCAAACGTTAGTACAAAAACGCCATGGTAAGCAGACTATAGTTAGCATAACTTTTCCGCTAACTGTTATGCAGCGCCGTGAAATTGACCCAATCACGTTGTTACCTGGCCACCGACTGTCTCGACATCCACATTTGTCGATGACGTAACGAGCTCTGCATTCAAGCTGACACGCAGGAACTGAGTATTTGTAGGGAAACTCGTTCAAGGAGCCTTCTGATGTGCAGTTCGATTTGTAGGGTGCCTTCAAGCTAGTTATCTACAGAGATAAAGTACCAATTGAAACATCTTTATAACAAGGTCCTTGGGACTTTACAAATTACCTCGTTATAACAGGTACCTTTGTATTATCAGTAATGAAAAACAAAGACAAACAAAGAGACACAGGACCTCGTTTCCTTGTTATAAGCAGGATGTTGTATTATCAGTGCTATTGTACCATGGTTTGACTGTACCAGACGATTTGACCTTTGAAGAAATATAGGTAGAATAACAAGCATTGTCAGCCATTTTGAAATATTTGAAAATTGCTTGTTATTTAACCTATATTTCTTTAAAGGACAAACTTGCGATGACCCTATATAGCCAAACATCTTACTAACGACATACTCTCTGACTGTGTGCTAAATGTCATGCTTTTATCATCAAATGAGCATTTCTGTCCTATTTTGTACCAATCTGTCTGACTATTAATATTTGCTCCGATATTGTTACTTGACGTACCTTCTTCTGTTGAACAGCCACTGAGTTCTCGAAGCCAGGCGTTATGGAAAAGGCAAACTCCTTAATAATAGGAAACTCGCCCTGTGGGTGAAGTAACACCTGAAAGAAGAGCCAAACACATTCGTATCATTCGCTAATAATGTCTGGTTCCCAGACCAAATAAATCTGCCTATTTCTCAAGTCATAAACAAATTTGTCGGGTCAGGGAACCAGACGATCACTAATGTTGCTGGTGCATTCAATACTGTGAATATGTTCTACAGAATTTTGTGAATCAGTGAATAACAGGCGCGGATCCAGGGGTGGGCCGCGGGGGCACGTGCCCCCCGGGTAAAATGAGTAGGCCTATATAAAAAAATGGGGGTGGGGGAAAAGAGGGGAGATGGAGAAAAGGAAGGGAGGAGGATCGGATCGGAGGATCTGCTGTCTAATTCTTGGCATATTAATATAATACTGACTAAAAAGAGTTATCAATCCATGGAACCCCAGATGGCGACCCACACCCGTTCAAATTGTCCATGCACATGAAGCCCTCTCAGGGTCTCTACTCGCAGCGGGAGAGCGAGGCCGGACGGACATTGGTGTTATCCGCAGAGGACAACCTGAACCCGCCTGGCGCGCATCTAGCCGCTCGTTGGTATCACCATGGAGCTATAGCTCCACGGTATCACTGGCTCCGTTAACATCGGATACTCGGACTACCTGGCAGTGGCATCGAGGTTCGATAAATAATCCCGCGCCTGGTGGACATGTGGCCATTGAATTGGTAATGTCCCCTCCCGCCAATTACCATTTTATTGCAGTATATCTGGGTGAATGTTTATGTTGTTAACTACCTTGTGTAAGAATGTTAGTTGGTTGGTTGTTAGCGACAGTTTTGCTATAAATATTTATATATATTCTCGCATGTTCCAGTTTTGGGTGTGGCCCACATTCATATATAAACTTTAATAATATATTTATAATATATTTATAATCTGCATAATTCCCCTTTTTATCTCCATATAATCTTAAAAACTTTTGCTAAAAAATCAGAGGAAAGACGCCAGGAATCGCCTCAGATTGCACTACAAAGCATATAGAATCAAACATTTTCCGGACCCCACGCCGTTAAAGTTTTCGCGCAACGCGCTCACATTTTCCAATTTGGGGTGTGCCCCACATTCATCAATAAATGTACAGATGTATATGTATTATATCTTTATATATATATATTCTCTATAATATTAATTACTCCTAAAATGAATGGCAATAAAAGCTTACTTGGTAAGAAGTACAGCAGCTTTGGATAGTATAATGCAATTTTAGAAACTTTTCACTTTGAAGTACTGCGGTTATGGAAAAAGATATGACTTTTTATCCAAAAAAAATTGAATCTGATAAGCGTTACTGCAATGACGTTTCTCAGACTGCATGTGTATTCCAATGCAGATTATTCTTTCTGCGTGGACATAACCGCTCTAGATTTTCGGCAATATCTCAAAATTGCTACCACCTTTTTAAATGAAATGTTGACAGGTTAGTTGTATGGTATATATCTATAACTATATATGATTGAAACAAACAGTGGGTTCCAATTACCAAACGTATACGATCCCTTTAACCATTCCTCTATGCTTTAACCAACGTGTTGGTTAAAGCGTAACCAATGCGTTGGTTGTCCGTCAACCAGTCATATGGAATTTTGTGTTTATACGGCAGCTTTTCATGACTCTGGTGTGTGTAGATATCAGACGGAGTTCATTCGTTGAAGTTAACGATATGCGGTACTCTGATGGATAATGTACCAGCCTCATTGTCCACAGGTTGTGCGTTCGAATCCTCAGTATTTTTGTTTTTGTATTTTTCTTGTATTTTTTGTTATTTTCTTTTTCTACTTTGTGGTTTTGTTGGATTTTGTACGAAGGGAAAATAAAGCCCAATAAACTGATGCGGAAGTTAATGTGGATGAATTTATAGACCAAATGAATATGGAATTTTGTGTATATACGGCAGCTTTTCAAGACTCTTGTAGTGTGTAGATATCAGACGGAGTTCATTGGATTAAGTTAACGATATGTGGTACTCTGATGGATAATGTACCAGCCTCAATGTCCACAGGTTGTGCGTTCGAATCCTCAATATTTATTTTTTGTGTATTTTTTATGTATTTATGTTATTTTCTTTTTCTACTTTGTGGTTTTGTTATGGAATTTTGTGTTTATACGGCAATTTGTAATGAATCTGGTAGTGTGTAGATATCAGACGGAGTTCATTGGATTAAGTTAACGATATGCGGTATTCTTATGGATAAGGTACCCGCTTGCTTGTGGGTTCGAATCCTCCGTATTTTTTTTAATATTTTTTGTTTTATTTTGTTTTATTTTCTTTTTCTACTTTGTGGTTTTGTTGGATTTTGTACGAAGGGAAAATAAAGCCCAATAAACTGACGCGAAAGTAAATGTGGATGAATTTATGGATCTAAATGTGTATGAAGTTTTGTGTTCAGTTGTTAAACGTTGCATACGTTGTGCATTACTGTAAATCGGTCGTAAATAGTTTTACAATTGGCAGCTTTTCATGACTCTGGAAGTGTGTAGATATCAGACGGAGTTCATTGGATTAAGTTAACGATATGCGGTACTCTTATGGATAATGTACCAGCCTCCATGTCCAATGGTTGTGGGTTCGAATCCTCAGTATTTTGTTTTTGTATTTTTTTTGTATTTTTTGTTATTTTCTTTTTCTACTTTGTGGTTTTGTTGGATTTTGTACGAAGGGAAAATAAAGCCCAATAAACTGATGCGGAAGTTAATGTGGATGAATTTATGGACCAAATGAATATGGCATTTTGTGTATATACGGCAGCTTTTCAAGACTCTGGTAGTGTGTAGATATCAGACGGAGTTCATTGGATTAAGTTAACGATATGCGGTACTCTGATGGATAATGTACCAGCCTTATTGTCCACAGGTTGTGCGTTCGAATCCTCAATATTTTTGTTTTTGTATTTTTTTGTATTTTTTGTTATTTTCTTTTTCTACTTTGTGGTTTTGTTGGATTTTGTACGAAGGGAAAATAAAGGCCCAATAAACTGACGCGGAAGTAAATGTGGATGAATTTATGGACCTAAATGTGTATGAAATTGTGTGAATAATTGTTCTTGTTGCATATATGGTGTGCATAATTATAAAATTGTTGTACTGTACAATAAATTCGGCAATTTGTAATGAATCTGGTAGTGTGTAGATATCAGACGGAGTTCATTGGATTAAGTTAACGATATGCGGTACTCTTATGGATAATGTACCAGCCTCCATGTCCAATGGTTGTGGGTTCGAATCCTCAGTATTTTTGTTTTTGTATTTTTCTTGTATTGTTTGTTATTTTCTTTTTCTACTTTGTGGTTTTGTTATGAAATTTTGTGTTTATACGGCAATTTGTAATGAATCTGGTAGTGTGTAGATATCAGACGGAGTTCATTGGATTAAGTTAACGATATGCGGTACTCTGATGGATAATGTACCAGCCTCATTGTCCACAGGTTGTGCGTTCGAATCCTCAATATTTATTTTTTGTGTATTTTTTATGTATTTATGTTATTTTCTTTTTCTACTTTGTGGTTTTGTTATGGAATTTTGTGTTTATACGGCAATTTGTAATGAATCTGGTAGTGTGTAGATATCAGACGGAGTTCATTGGATTAAGTTAACGATATGCGGTATTCTTATGGATAAGGTACCCGCTTGCTTGTGGGTTCGAATCCTCCGTATTTTTTTTAATATTTTTTGTTTTATTTTGTTTTATTTTCTTTTTCTACTTTGTGGTTTTGTTGGATTTTGTACGAAGGGAAAATAAAGCCCAATAAACTGACGCGAAAGTAAATGTGGATGAATTTATGGATCTAAATGTGTATGAAGTTTTGTGTTCAGTTGTTAAACGTTGCATACGTTGTGCATTACTGTAAATCGGTCGTAAATAGTTTTACAATTGGCAGCTTTTCATGACTCTGGAAGTGTGTAGATATCAGACGGAGTTCATTGGACTAAGTTAACGATATGCGGTACTCTTATGGATAATGTACCAGCCTCCATGTCCAATGGTTGTGGGTTCGAATCCTCAGTATTTTGTTTTTGTATTTTTGTTGTATTTTTTGTTATTTTCTTTTTCTACTTTGTGGTTTTGTTGGATTTTGTACGAAGGGAAAATAAAGCCCAATAAACTGATGCGGAAGTTAATGTGGATGAATTTATGGACCAAATGAATATGGCATTTTGTGTATATACGGCAGCTTTTCAAGACTCTGGTAGTGTGTAGATATCAGACGGAGTTTATTGGATTAAGTTAACGATATGCGGTACTCTGATGGATAATGTACCAGCCTCATTGTCCACAGGTTGTGCGTTCGAATCCTCAATATTTTTGTTTTTGTATTTTTTTGTATTTTTTGTTATTTTCTTTTTCTACTTTGTGGTTTTGTTGGATTTTGTACGAAGGGAAAATAAAGCCCAATAAACTGACGCGGAAGTAAATGTGGATGAATGTATGGACCTAAATGTGTATGAAATTGTGTGAATAATTGTTCTTGTTGCATATAGGGTGTGCATAATTATAAAATTTTTGTACTGTACAATAAATTCGGCAATTTGTAATGAATCTGGTAGTGTGTAGATATCAGACGGAGTTCATTGGATTAAGTTAACGATATGCGGTACTCTTATGGATAATGTACCAGCCTCCATGTCCAATGGTTGTGGGTTCGAATCCTCAGTATTTTTGTTTTTGTATTTTTCTTGTATTTTTTGTTATTTTCTTTTTCTACTTTGTGGTTTTGTTATGGAATTTTGTGTTGAAACGGCAATTTGTAATGAATCTGGTAGTGTGTAGATATCAGACGGAGTTCATTGGATTAAGTTAACGATATGCGGTACTCTGATGGATAATGTACCAGCCTCATTGTCCACAGGTTGTGCGTTCGAATCCTCAATATTTATTTTTTGTGTATTTTTTTTGTATTTATGTTATTTTCTTTTTCTACTTTGTGGTTTTGTTATGGAATTTTGTGTTTATACGGCAATTTGTAATGAATCTGGTAGTGTGTAGATATCAGACGGAGTTCATTGGATTAAGTTAACGATATGCGGTACTCTTATGGATAAGGTACCCGCTTGCTTGTGGGTTCGAATCCTCCGTATTTTTTTTAATATTTTTTGTTTTATTTTGTTTTATTTTCTTTTTCTACTTTGTGGTTTTGTTGGATTTTGTACGAAGGGAAAATAAAGCCCAATAAACTGACGCGAAAGTAAATGTGGATGAATTTATGGATCTAAATGTGTATGAAGTTTTGTGTTCAGTTGTTAAACGTTGCATACGTTGTGCATTACTGTAAATCGGTCGTAAATAGTTTTACAATTGGCAGCTTTTCATGACTCTGGAAGTGTGTAGATATCAGACGGAGTTCATTGGATTAAGTTAACGATATGCGGTACTCTTATGGATAATGTACCAGCCTCCATGTCCAATGGTTGTGGGTTCGAATCCTCAGTATTTTTGTTTTTGTATTTTTTTTGTATTTTTTGTTATTTTCTTTTTCTACTTTGTGGTTTTGTTGGATTTTGTACGAAGGGAAAATAAAGCCCAATAAACTGACGCGGAAGTTAATATGGATGAATTTATAGACCAAATGAATATGGAATTTTGTGTATATACGGCAGCTTTTCAAGACTCTGGTAGTGTGTAGATATCAGACGGAGTTCAATGGATTAAGTTAACGATATGCGGTACTCTTATGGATAATGTACCAGCCTTATTGTCCACAGGTTGTGCGTTCGAATCCCCAATATTTTTGTTTTTGTATTTTTTTTGTATTTTTTGTTATTTTCTTTTTCTACTTTGTGGTTTTGTTGGATTTTGTACGAAGGGAAAATAAAGCCCAATAAACTGATGCGGAAGTTAATGTGGATGAATTTATGGACCAAATGAATATGGCATTTTGTGTATATACGGCAGCTTTTCAAGACTCTTGTAGTGTGTAGATATCAGACGGAGTTCATTGGATTAAGTTAACGATATGCGGTACTCTGATGGATAATGTACCAGCCTCATTGTCCACAGGTTGTGCGTTCGAATCCTCAATATTTTTGTTTTTGTATTTTTTTTGTATTTTTTGTTATTTTCTTTTTCTACTTTGTGGTTTTGTTGGATTTTGTACGAAGGGAAAATAAAGCCCAATAAACTGACGCGGAAGTTAATATGGATGAATTTATAGACCAAATGAATATGGAATTTTGTGTATATACGGCAGCTTTTCAAGACTCTGGTAGTGTGTAGATATCAGACGGAGTTCAATGGATTAAGTTAACGATATGCGGTACTCTTATGGATAATGTACCAGCCTTATTGTCCACAGGTTGTGCGTTCGAATCCCCAATATTTTTGTTTTTGTATTTTTTTTGTATTTTTTGTTATTTTCTTTTTCTACTTTGTGGTTTTGTTGGATTTTGTACGAAGGGAAAATAAAGCCCAATAAACTGATGCGGAAGTTAATGTGGATGAATTTATGGACCAAATGAATATGGCATTTTGTGTATATACGGCAGCTTTTCAAGACTCTTGTAGTGTGTAGATATCAGACGGAGTTCATTGGATTAAGTTAACGATATGCGGTACTCTGATGGATAATGTACCAGCCTCATTGTCCACAGGTTGTGCGTTCGAATCCTCAATATTTTTGTTTTTGTATTTTTTTGTATTTTTTGTTATTTTCTTTTTCTACTTTGTGGTTTTGTTGGATTTTGTACGAAGGGAAAATAAAGCCCAATAAACTGACGCGGAAGTAAATGTGGATGAATTTATGGACCTAAATGTGTATGAAATTGTGTGAATAATTGTTCTTGTTGCATATAGGGTGTGCATAATTATAAAATGTTTGTACTGTACAATAAATTCGGCAATTTGTAATGAATCTGGTAGTGTGTAGATATCAGACGGAGTTCATTGGATTAAGTTAACGATATGCGGTACTCTTATGGATAATGTACCAGCCTCCATGTCCAATGGTTGTGGGTTCGAATCCTCAGTATTTTTGTTTTTGTATTTTTCTTGTATTTTTTGTTATTTTCTTTTTCTACTTTATGGTTTTGTTATGGAATTTTGTGTTTATACGGCAATTTGTAATGAATCTGGTAGTGTGTAGATATCAGACGGAGTTCATTGGATTAAGTTAACGATATGCGGTACTCTGATGGATAATGTACCAGCCTCATTGTCCACAGGTTGTGCGTTCGAATCCTCAATATTTATTTTTTGTGTATTTTTTTTGTATTGATGTTATTTTCTTTTTCTACTTTGTGGTTTTGTTATGGAATTTTGTGTTTATACGGCAATTTGTAATGAATCTGGTAGTGTGTAGATATCAGACGGAGTTCATTGGATTAAGTTAACGATATGCGGTACTCTTATGGATAAGGTACCCGCTTGCTTGTGGGTTCGAATCCTCCGTATTTTTTTTAATATTTTTTGTTTTATTTTGTTTTATTTTCTTTTTCTACTTTGTGGTTTTGTTGGATTTTGTACGAAGGGAAAATAAAGCCCAATAAACTGACGCGAAAGTAAATGTGGATGAATTTATGGATCTAAATGTGTATGAAGTTTTGTGTTCAGTTGTTAAACGTTGCATACGTTGTGCATTACTGTAAATCGGTCGTAAATAGTTTTACAATTGGCAGCTTTTCATGACTCTGGAAGTGTGTAGATATCAGACGGAGTTCATTGGATTAAGTTAACGATATGCGGTACTCTTATGGATAATGTACCAGCCTCCATGTCCAATGGTTGTGGGTTCGAATCCTCAGTATTTTGTTTTTGTATTTTTTTTGTATTTTTTGTTATTTTCTTTTTCTACTTTGTGGTTTTGTTGGATTTTGTACGAAGGGAAAATAAAGCCCAATAAACTGATGCGGAAGTTAATGTGGATGAATTTATGGACCAAATGAATATGGCATTTTGTGTATATACGGCAGCTTTTCAAGACTCTTGTAGTGTGTAGATATCAGACGGAGTTCATTGGATTAAGTTAACGATATGCGGTACTCTGATGGATAATGTACCAGCCTCATTGTCCACAGGTTGTGCGTTCGAATCCTCAATATTTTTGTTTTTGTATTTTTTTGTATTTTTTGTTATTTTCTTTTTCTACTTTGTGGTTTTGTTGGATTTTGTACGAAGGGAAAATAAAGCCCAATAAACTGACGCGGAAGTAAATGTGGATGAATTTATGGACCTAAATGTGTATGAAATTGTGTGAATAATTGTTCTTGTTGCATATAGGGTGTGCATAATTATAAAATTTTTGTACTGTACAATAAATTCGGCAATTTGTAATGAATCTGGTAGTGTGTAGATATCAGACGGAGTTCATTGGATTAAGTTAACGATATGCGGTACTCTTATGGATAATGTACCAGCCTCCATGTCCAATGGTTGTGGGTTCGAATCCTCAGTATTTTTGTTTTTGTATTTTTTGTTATTTTTTGTTATTTTCTTTTTCTACTTTGTGGTTTTGTTATGGAATTTTGTGTTTATACGGCAATTTGTAATGAATCTGGTAGTGTGTAGATATCAGACGGAGTTCATTGGATTAAGTTAACGATATGCGGTACTCTGATGGATAATGTACCAGCCTTATTGTCCACAGGTTGTGCGTTCGAATCCTCAATATTTATTTTTTGTGTATTTTTTTTGTATTTATGTTATTTTCTTTTTCTACTTTGTGGTTTTGTTATGGAATTTTGTGTTTATACGGCAATTTGTAATGAATCTGGTAGTGTGTAGATATCAGACAGAGTTCATTGGATTAAATTAACGATATGCGGTACTCTTATGGATAAGGTACCCGCTTGCTTGTGGGTTCGAATCCTCCGTATTTTTTTTAATATTTTTTGTTTTATTTTGTTTTATTTTCTTTTTCTACTTTGTGGTTTTGTTGGATTTTGTACGAAGGGAAAATAAAGCCCAATAAACTGACGCGAAAGTAAATGTGGATGAATTTATGGATCTAAATGTGTATGAAGTTTTGTGTTCAGTTGTTAAACGTTGCATACGTTGTGCATTACTGTAAATCGGTCGTAAATAGTTTTACAATTGGCAGCTTTTCATGACTCTGGAAGTGTGTAGATATCAGACGGAGTTCATTGGATTAAGTTAACGATATGTGGTACTCTTATGGATAATGTACCAGCCTCCATGTCCAATGGTTGTGGGTTCGAATCCTCAGTATTTTTGTTTTTGTATTTTTTTTGTATTTTTTGTTATTTTCTTTTTCTACTTTGTGGTTTTGTTGGATTCTGTATGAAGGGAAAATAAAGCCCAATAAACTGACGCGGAAGTTAATATGGATGAATTTATAGACCAAATGAATATGGAATTTTGTGTATATACGGCAGCTTTTCAAGACTCTTGTAGTGTGTAGATATCAGACGGAGTTCATTGGATTAAGTTAACGATATGCGGTACTCTGATGGATAATGTACCAGCCTCATTGTCCACAGGTTGTGCGTTCGAATCCTCAATATTTTTGTTTTTGTATTTTTTTTGTATTTTTTGTTATTTTCTTTTTCTACTTTGTGGTTTTGTTGGATTTTGTACGAAGGGAAATAAAGCCCAATAAACTGACGCGGAAGTAAATGTGGATGAATTTATGGATCTAAATGTATATTACTAGTGTCAAAATTGGAATGTTTTTATATGCTTTTTGGCACATTGTTGTACCTTCATTCCAGCCGCTGAACTCTCTCCAAACGTGTACAGATTCTGCTGGATGTTTAGCCTCATATACAAGCCGTTTCTGGTGCCTGGGTTACGCACCGTCAACGCCCCCTGCTCGCCGTCTGCTAAGTCATCGTTGAACGTGTAGCAGACGCCATAGTCTGTCATGCGCATCGTGAAGTTGAGATGTGAGCATGGTAATGCCCCAAACCGGCATTTCAAGAGCATGTCTTCGATGCGATGGGCTGCCTGCATAAAATTGGTATTAGTGCCATTTCCATGGACCGTGGGTGGGAACAGCCTGGCATCTGTGAGATTTACGACCGAGTTGTCCCGATACTTCACAGGATTGAAAACCTGAGGTTGACAGATCAGACAATATGATAAAATACTCCTGGGTCAAAACTGTGCACAGAACATAATAATAACGGATTTGTATACACCGCTTTTTGACTCAGATCAAGTCGCTTTTCGCTCCTGCTCATTGGGCCAAGTACATTCCAAATACCATCTCAGCTCCCTGGGGAGTATACAGCTCGATGCTGCTATTTTAGTGCAAAGTAGCTAAATCAACCACAATAACCATCTCTACCCTCACAGGTACCCATTTACTCCTGGGTGCTTGGGGGGAAGCAATGAGTGACAAAGTGCCTTGTCTATAGGGCACACGCACCACAACCCCAGACTGGACTCGAACCCACAACCTGTAGATACACACCCACAGACTATGAGTTCAATGCTCCAGTCTGATTGTGAATTTGCATTTTAACGAATCAATTAAACTGTGAATTTGGAGGAGTATGTACATTTTCAGCATTTGGTTGTGATTTGGAAATCTTTTGTTGAAATCAAATCTGCTAAGGACCGTGTCCGCTTTGAATGCAAAATCACATCATGCCATGATTCCTAAGGGAACTTTTCGAGTCCATGTCTTCGTCTTCGTCTTAAGATGGTTGTAGGCTCCCAACTGCGAGATCTCCAGCCACATTCTGGTGCCTGTTGTGCTTCATAAACTTTCAATAAGTTGATATGAACCCAAACGGTCAAATATTTCCAGTTGCTTTTATTTATATTTGTATCTCAGTGATTCGGAAGTCTGAGGCGAAGCCGAAGCCGAAGACGAAGCATAGGTTTCGAAAACAGTGTTAGCAGAGCCAACTTGTGGCGCCCACCTGTGACAGTATCCGGATGACGTGTGGTTCCAGTGCGTCTTTACGTAGCTGATTAATGTTGCATATCGTGACGGCAGGGAAGGTGATGTTGGGTACATAGTTGACGGTGATAGAGCTAGTCTCTGGGTACTGATGCATCAGGATGACGGCTCGAATGACGTTTATGATCAGCCAGGTTGTTGTACCGAGGACCACTGCCAACCATAGGAGTCTGAAAATAGTGTTAGACAGGGGCCAATTATATTGAGCTGCTTAGCACAAACAAAATGCTTAGCACAAAAACATATTGCTCAGTAAAAACAAGTTTCAGCCAAAATTCAATGTTTTTTTTGCTATAAAATAAAAACCAGCTGAATACCAGTCACAAACACTGAGTACACATAATCTGAAAATTGTGTGTGTAGTTAAAACCATTTTTGCCAATAAATAATTGTTATGCTAAGCAATTTCCTGTGTAATTGCCCCTAGTTGGTCTACAATGTGAGCGTTTTATAATTTCCGTCCGTAAGTTAATCCCACGAACATTGTTCTCGGATTGCTGATCTCGAACGCCGCTCTAGCGTGGGATGTGCGTGTGTGCAAAAATTCCAGATGGCAGCCTCGAATTAATAAAGAAGAAACTAAATATTTCACGAAAATAAAATTTGCATTCCAGAACAGCCATTAAAATTGCACGTAAGCCCAATAATAATGATCGCGTACATATTTGTTTTGCATCATTATCATAAGAAGAACGGTCCTTCATGATTATAGTCCTTATAATTACTCTTTTAGATTGGTTTTCACTCTTTTTCTAGTGGTTTTATAAGAGACTAACTCTTTTTGAGTGTGAGCTTTTTAACTCGTTTACATTTAGAGAATAATAGGTTGATAAATATCCCCTAACTGTAGTAATTCCGCTTTCGGGTCATCTCAAATGCTCTTGACAAGTACAAACCTTTACACATCTGGTATTTTAATTGTGTAACGATTCTTCCCGCTCACCTGCGCACGCAGTTGTAGGTGTTATTGATGACGTAGCGCAGACCATGAAAGGTGGTTCGATCTCCGAATTCTTGGAAATCGGCGGCTAGATGACCGAGGTTCCCATCGCCTTCCATTGATGAATTCACCTGCCTCTTGATGAATTCACCTGCCTCTTGCTGAATTCACCTGCCTCTTGCTGAATTCACCTGCCTCTTGCTGAATTCACCTGCCTCTTGCTGAATTCACCTGCCTCTTGCTGAATTCACCTGCCTCTTGATGAATTCACCTGCCTCTTGCTGAATTCACCTGCCTCTTGATGAATTCACCTGCCTCTTGCTGAATTCACCTGCCTCTTGCTGAATTCACCTGCCTCTTGATGAATTCACCTGCCTCTTGCTGAATTCACCTGCCTCTTGCTGAATTCACCTGCCTCTTGCTGAATTCACCTGCCTCTTGCTGAATTCACCTGCCTCTTGATGAATTCACCTGCCTCTTGCTGAATTCACCTGCCTCTTGCTGAATTCACCTGCCTCTTGATGAATTCACCTGCCTCTTGATGAATTCACCTGCCTCTTGATGAATTCACCTGCCTCTTGATGAATTCACCTGCCTCTTGATGAATTCACCTGCCTCTTGATGAATTCACCTGCCTCTTGATGAATTCACCTGCCTCTTGATGAATTCACCTGCCTCTTGATGAATTCACCTGCCTCTTGATGAATTCACCTGCCTCTTGATGAATTCACCTGCCTCTTGCTGAATTCACCTGCCTCTTGCTGAATTCACCTGCCTCTTGATGAATTCACATGCCTCTTGATGAATTCACCTGCCTCTTGATGAATTCACCTGCCTCTTGCTGAATTCACCTGCCTCTTGATGAATTCACCTGCCTCTTGATGAATTCACCTGCCTCTTGCTGAATTCACCTGCCTCTTGCTGAATTCACCTGCCTCTTGCTGAATCCACCTGCCTCTTGCTGAATTCACCTGCCTCTTGCTGAATTCACCTGCCTCTTGCTGAATTCACCTGCCTCTTGATGAATTCACCTGCCTCTTGATGAATTCACCTGCCTCTTGCTGAATTAATAATAATAATAATAATTTATATTGCGCAAATTCCATAAAAGAAATTATGTTCAAATGCGCATAACAATGCAGTGTACTTACATTACAGCTAAAGAATTGGTTAAACAATAAAAAGATACAAATTATTAATTAACACATAAAAAGTACGATAACATAGATCGATCGAATACCCTATAGATCAATAATTTATACATATACACTAAGGAACAAGTGTGTTTTTAACTTACGCTTAAAATCTACAAGGGTCGGAGCTGAGCGGACATTTTGGGGCAGTCGGTTCCATAAAGTGGGTGCAGCTACAACAAATGCTCTGTCACCGAGTGTTTTTGACATCACCTGCCTCTTGCTGAATTCACCTGCCTCTTGCTGAATTCACCTGCCTCTTGCTGAATTCACCTGCCTCTTGATGAATTCACCTGCCTCTTGATGAATTCACCTGCCTCTTGCTGCTAGACGAGGTGAAAATCTTGATTCGGAATGACATAACAGGTGGAATATCGTTTTGTAGTATATTATTAACAAGCGACTGTCGTTCTATTCTACCTTTGCACGAAGCTTGCATACTATGTTGCCGCCACTGAGACTATTGTGATATGACTTACTTTCCCTAGTATTTGTAAATTATTCCCCAGTGACCCGTCGCTCTCATAATTATCACGATTATCAATTAATTAAGCATGCGCGATTCTACAAATGAGTCCGTATTTTTGAAATTCCTGCTACACCATTATTATTGTCTTGTCTGCCTTGACTTTTTTGCCGCTCGGCTTGGCTAGTTGATGACTTTATACTTGCAGGTAGTTTTTTGTACTCCGTTGTAGATGTCGAATTAGAAACCTTTATCCTGCCATTGGGATTAACTATGGATTACCTATAATGCCATAGCCCAGTGGTTACGGTGTTCGAATCATGTGCGATGGTGCGTTGGTTTGAACCCTGCCATGAACGTAGAGTTTGTGCCCCTGAGCAAGACACAATTGCTTTTCTCCAACCAGGAGTATAAATGGGTACATGTGAAGCCAATGATCGCCTATTATAATATGAGCATCCGCGTGGTCCAGGTCATAATAAACGGGGTAATAATTGTAAAGCGCTTTGAGATCGTTGATACAATGGAAAGCGCTATACGAGCACAGTTATTATTATTAATATTAGGCCTACATACATAGATAGGCCTCCACGGTTATTATTATTAATATTAAGCCTACATACATAGATAGGCCTCCACGGTTATTATTATTAATATTAGGCCTACATACATAGATAGGCCTCCACGGTTATTATTATTAATATTAAGCCTACATACATAGATAGGCCTCCACGGTTATTATTATTAATATTAGGCCTACATACATAGATAGGCCTCCACGGTTATTATTATTAATATTAGGCCTATGTAACCTGTTGAATGAGAAACAACATAACAAACATGCGTTATTCAGCAGAACTACTGAATACTCATGATTATGAATATGCATATATTAGCCTCGAAGGCCTGTGATTGGCTGAAATCTGGCCGGATGATTTTGCAATTTTTCAGGCTCCAAATGAATGATGACACTGTGTACTTCTTGCAGTCAAACATTCCGTGCATGCAGCAACGTGTTTGTCTAATCTACTTAACTTTCCCGCTTATACCTAGCACGATATGAGACCGAGGGACTCCCCCTAATTAGTCCCCATGGAGGAACAAAAACGATGGTCCCCCAAACTTATACACTCTCTAGACCATTGTTACCTAACGCACCCCCCCCCCCCCCCCCCCTCCCCCCCCCCCCCCCCCCCCCCTCCCCACCCCCTTCGTGAACACAATGACCATTACAAATATCGTCTATGTATTATATTTTTCCGCTCACTCCAAAATGCTTTATAATACAAGGCATAGAAATTGAACAAAGATAACGAATTCCATTGCTTGCTTTGAGCATTGAACCCCTAATGTATACGGTTGTAGGAAGAAATGATAGAGCTTTATTATTGAGAGAAGAAAAATACCACCTTGCTATCCTTGATTTGAATAAATAATTCTCGCTAAATATTTAGAATATCTTGTCGTCATTAACAACGACCTCATTGGCCCGTGGGAAGGGAATTATTGTTTTGCTTGTTTTTGATAGGATAATACGCGTCTATAATACCATGTACATGTACATGTACCATGCGGTATGAACCGTCCAGAAAAACCTAGCATAAGATGCGTGACAAAGGCACCCCCCCCCCCCCCCCCCCCCTACACACCCCTTTTTGTGTTGGCCATTGCGTTCCCGGAATCTCAAGAATTCTTTTCAGATATCTAGGGAATGTGTTAGGTAACATTAGTAGGTATAGGCATAAAAAGGACCCCCTTCTACCATAAATACAGCTGGGTAGAGAGAAAACGCCACTGAAACTCCCAGCTTGTCATCAGTCAACGTCACGAAGTCTTACATCGATGCCGTGTGAGCAAACTGGTGGAGCGATCTAGGGTTGATACGCTGTGCCGTTGCATCTCGGCTTCATTTTGACTGCAACTTGGGGCGCCCCAGTAAACTGTACGAAGACGAGTTGGTAACACCATGGCTTCCGTGCGAATCTTGTGCTTCGTTCTGTTCGTGGGTCTCGGTACCGTCGCCTCCGAAGTAAACTGCTCCAGTTGTCAGCCGATGTGGACTTTCTTTAACGGCAACTGTTACCGTTACTTCGGCACCGGTAAGCCCTTCCGTGAGGCCGAGCTGTACTGCCTAGAGTTCAGTCAAACGGGTCAGGCGCACCTGACGTCTATAACCAACCCTGCTGAGAATACTCTGATCATGACGATTTGGAGGTCGGTCCGTGGGGCGACACCCGGCGGCTTGTGGCTCGGTCTGCATGACGGGAAGAGTGTCCAGGAAGGCAACTACACATGGACGGATGGGTCGAAGTTTGAATTCACCGACTGGGCGGTCGGTCAACCCGACAACCACGGCGGTTCGGAGCACTGTGTAGAAATACGAAGAGCTGACACCGCCTGGAATGACTTCGGATGTAACCAGGAGTTGGCCTACATCTGTAAAATGACAATTGCGTAGTACTACTATCAACCCGGCGAGTAAATCGACAATGAAAATGCGTAAGAACAAAATAATAAAAATTCCATATCTGACATTAATTTATGTTTTTACCGAGGATGTCCCCATTTTTACCACAAATTAAAGAAGATGCTTAACTTTCGGGAGTTGGATAACACAAGCATTTCCTTGACAATATCTTTTTCTGTCGTGGCCTATGATGTCCGTATATGGAATTGTTTACCTTTTGGATCAGACATTTACAAGTTACAATTTTTAATAGTTCTTATATATTGCTTGTCGTCGTATCGACAATCTCGAATAATATCAACAATTGGATGGAAGCAGTACAACTTCAAAATAAACAATTATTGTATTGAATGCTGGCTGGCTACATGGTAAAACAAATGTTAGAACAACACGCCCCCCCCCCCCCCCCCCCAACCCCCCCCCCCCCCCCCCCCCCCCCCCCCCCCCCCCCCTCTTTGTGGTTGAAACGTTAACGAATCTGCTACTTTTAATTGAAAGATTTTATGTTTAGTGTCTGTTTGTTTTGGTAGGTTCGCAGCTTGATACGTAGACGTTTTCACAAAGTTAGAAGAATATGGACGATGACCGGAATTAAGATGCTTGGACAAGGTGCTTGGACATACGGTGCACGGTGAAAAGAATACTCCAAGATTATGCCAAACAGATTTCTAAACCAATGTTGTTATTTGTAACCAAATATAATATATAGATAAATCATAGATGTGGGCTTTCTTGGCTTAACCTACCCACCGACAAATATACGAGATGACAAAAACTATTGAGAATTTCTATAAGATTTAAAATTCTAAAGATTTTTTTTTATTATGATTATGATTATTATTGGATTTGTTTCAATACGAAAGTTGTTTTCGGTAACGTCACGTGGTAAATATTTTTTGTGAGATGTGTGGTTCTGAAAAGAATAAGTTTTTCAAAGCACTTTAACACAGATTTTAACCTACGTTTGTCTTTTTTACCTTTGTTCTAGTCTTAACATTGTTTTAAATTTAATTTATTGATTATTTTCATATCTTGCCCGATTGATTACCCTTCACCTTAATTATAGTAGTATTTATTGTACAGTAATTTGGAATCGCAAATATTGCACGAGCAGTAATAGGCCAATCAAGTAGGCCACGCCTAAATAAATAAAGCGAAATCGGCTCGTTGAAAAAGTTCTCATTTTTTCAATTTCTCCAGGGTTTGTCCCATTTGTTTTTGGAAAGGTCCTCGAAATCCTCATAAGTATTATTTCTGGTCTAAGTCCGATGAGTTTTTTTTTGTTTTTTTGGAGGGGTGGGGGGTGGGGGGTGGGGGGGTACAAAATACAAATAAAAAAAAAAAAAATTCGTTCCGCGCGCACGATATACCCAGCACGATATGTGGCAGAGGGGTACCCCCCTCTTATCCATATACTTTTTACGCACTCAACACTATTGTAACCTAACCCACCCCCCCTTGAAACCTAAAAGGAATTCCTGAGATTCCGGGAACACAATGGTCAACACAAAAGAGAGGGGGGGGGGGTTTCTCTGCCATATATCG
This sequence comes from Crossaster papposus, assembly GCA_037893245.1. Classification (NCBI taxonomy): domain Eukaryota; kingdom Metazoa; phylum Echinodermata; class Asteroidea; order Velatida; family Solasteridae; genus Crossaster; species Crossaster papposus. The sequence continues at coordinate 69,981 of JBAIAA010001045.1, read as the reverse complement.
TGCTTCATATGGCGCACGAAGTAGAGGGAAATTAGCAGGGCTCCTTTCCCAACGACTCAAAGAGAAGAACTGACTTCTACAGGGAACCGTCCACCACATTGAGGGCAGAAACGCGGGCCTTAAATCGCGGCGTAAATCACACCATTTTGTGCCAGTGCATGTGACTCGCGCCTTGATTCAGTACCTGTGATTCTGCCCGCAATCGGCATGGCTATGACGTAATAAAGCCTATTCGAAAACATTTCAGAAATAAGCAGATCATATCCAAAAAACCAAGTAAAACTTTGCCTTTGGGTGAACGAAAACATGTATAATGATTTACTTCAGATTTTAAATTTACTTTAGATTTACCTCAAAGTGCACTTTAAAAACAGATTGGTTGAAAATAACCAATTATTTGGTAGATATGTGTCCAACCAATATTGGTAAATGTTTACCAAATTATTGGTTATTTTGACCAATGTTTTTGTTAAAATAACCAATATCATTGGCTATTTCGTCCACTATTTTGGTTAAAATTGACCAATGTCATTTGTTGGATTATCTACAAATCAGTTGGTAATTTCAACCAATCTGTATTTAGGGTGTACAATTAATATTCGGAAAGTTGAACTTTTCAAAGTGGGCGCAACTTTAACTCGGTAAGTTTGGAAAACAATTTAGTATTTGGTTAAAACTTGATCTAAACTTCCTCTCAACCTGAGCCCACAGATGCGGATTTCCTTATAGCCGATACCCCGGCTTAGAAAGTATACATGATTTACCATTAATGTTCATTGTGTACTTAAGTTTTAAAGAAACTGATACATGTCGTGTCCTGAAACTTTCACCGCAGTTGGAGTGTGATGTTGCTTAATACTCACGCGATGTGTTGAATAGAGAACAATAGATATTACCCAGATGTGGTTGACCCTCTCAAAAGCCTCTGGTTTCAGGGGCGTCGAAGATGCAGGGTGTTATTGGTTAGTACGCGTGGTGTGATCAGTCTATGGGAAACTGATAGACGCTGTCCTCAAACTTTCACAAATGCACGGTTAAGGTCAACCTGTTGAGGTCAATTTTATTCACTCGAATGAGATATTACTACACTCACCCGTAAAACTTGTTCATGTTTTACGCGATACATGTATTGTTAACCAATCAGAACTGTCTTCGTGGGTAATGTGGCTCTGCAGGCCACACCTCCAAAGCTGCAATGGCCAATAAAAACACCCCACGTGGCGGTCTATGCCAATGAAGCCTCGGACGACGGGCGTGAATTATACCAAACTGCTAGGATTGATAAGAGGTGGCCTCTCATCCCTTAAGCTCATATCTTCAATTGCAATTTGGCTTGTCACACTCTTCAGCGACGGTGTACAACATGGCTTTCGTGCGAGTCTTGTGCTTCATCCTGTTGGTTGGTTTTGCCGCGGCATGCTGCCCCCCATACTGCCCCAAGTGTCCACCGATGTGGACTTACTACAACGGCAACTGTTACCGTTACTTCGGCACTGGGAAGACCTACGCCGAGGCTGAGCAGCATTGCCAGGTGTTCTATCAAGGCAGTCAGGGTCACCTGGCTTCCATTTCCAGTGCTGATGAGAACAATCTGCTCTTCACGATGTGGAACTCGGTCCGTGGGACGACAGATGGCAACCTGTGGATCGGCTTGAACGACAGGGCAGAGGAAGGTAGCTTCGTCTGGACGGACGAGTCAGAGGTCAGCTACACCAATTGGAATGGCGTCGAACCCAACAACTCCGGTGGTGAGCACTGTGTTCACTTCGGATTGGCTAGGAGTGGCAGATGGAATGACATCCAGTGCGACTTCGAGTTCTCCTACATCTGCAAGATGGCCACTTCAGAGTAAATCGACAACACGGTGGACGACCCCGCAGACGCGTAAAAACATTGTTAGTAGTTACATCGAACCTGAATCCTCTACAATACCAAGTCTATCATCGGCTATGATCACTGAACAGTCTCGCCAAACGAATAATCTACAGTATCACTTCCAACTAAACTGTTTCATTTCATTATGTGAACTACTGACTGGCTATACTGACTGGCTATATACGCGGCAAGAAAGAAATCATCTCCACAACCAAATTCGCATCACCGTGGCTGAAACATTTACGAATCTGCCTGTTTTCGAGTCTAAGTTGTCCAGTTTGACAGCGAGAAGAATGTGGACGATTAGCTTAACTAATCAGCTGATGTTCTTATAATGTTAATGTACCATTTGTCAGTAATTGTGAATTTATATCGCCTTGAAGCAACAAACTTTCTCAAAATCTAAAGAATGGTGTTTGACAACTATCCTGGCGAAGTTTTAGCTGAATGTTGTATATTCCGAGAACAAAATAATTATAAGATTTCGATTTTAAAACAACCACTTAAATATATAAAACAATACACAAATGTGTCTCGGATAAGCATTTTTAGACTTCTTTTATTCGTTTCTTTATCGGAGTTTATGATATAAGGAAGTAGAAATCCTGACATTGTGTAAAAGTAGCTAATATTAATATTAAAAAGCAAAGAAGCAAAGAAGCTGATCTTATGTATAATGTGTGTGTGTTAAGCCAAACAAGATAACCTGCGATAAATGATGTAACTAACTTTCCTCTTGATCTCTACCCCTGAAAATATTATTCTGGATACCCATAAGAAAACACTATTAGCTTAAAGGTAGGATACACCATTTGCAGTTATCAAAAATCTGTACTACAGCAAACTATTAAAATATATATTACTTGTTTGAAAGTAAATCGCTAGATATCCTGTAATTTTCCAATTTATTTTAATTTGGACGGCGATCGTTAAAAAACAATAACAACATAAGCCACTGCCTGACGCCGGTTGAAAACGGACGACGTTTTTCGTGCTTTTCTTAGCATCATGGTTGTAAAACTGTGTACAGGTCAGTTAAACAAAATTTACCACAAAATGCAACCTCCCAAATCCACCCATTCGTGATAATTCAAGCAAGTACCAATGGTGTATAGGACTATTTTACCTTCAAGTGAATGGCCAGTCTAGAGAAAGTTTGATGGAGGACTATACTAGTTAACCATAGTTCGACTATAAACTCTGATCGAACTCGCGCTACGGTGGTTTGATCATCACTATGAACTAGTCTAGTCGACTATTCGTGACACACTACCTCGGTTGGTCGCTCTGGTTATCAATAGCAATATTTACACGGCATAGTGCAGCGGGGTCAACTATCGGCAAAAAAATAGCAGAAAATGCAGCAACTTTGCCGTGCAACTGGCATATGTTTTGTACAGCACGTTAATGTGTAAATCTGTCATATTTGTCACCATTGTACGATACGAACGGCCGGTAAGTTGTCCTAAACTACCCAATAACTATTACGGTGTAAATAAACGGAAATATCATGTTGAAATATTGTTTTGCCGGTGCCACGATGTTTTCGGCGCCACAAAAGTTCGACCATTTTCGATAGAGTCGTTCGTACCGCATCTGCATGATGCAAGTTCTTGTGACGTCAACGAATTAGGCCGGTACGAGCTTTCGGAGCTCTCTCCTGGGTACGGCAAGCGAATACTAGACCAATCTGACCTCCAGAAACAGGGCCGGGCGCGAATATTTTTTTCCCAAACCGAACTGGCAGATTTCAGAATTATTCAGTAGTTGCATTGATCACTGTACAACACCTGGGTTCTAGGTCTCTTTTTTCCCTTAAATTAAAAATACTCCAAAGATATCAATTTGACTAGGAAAAACGAGGTGACCCAGTACAGCAGGATTCGAACCAGGGATCTTTGATCCATAGCCCATCCCACTATCCACTACACTACGAATAGCAGCTCGACAACAGCTGTTCTTTAAAGTAATTTAATGTAACTAGTTAACTAAATATCAACAATGCTGTGACGTCGAGTTTTATACCGATGAATAAACATAATTTCTCATCCAAACTACTGAATAATTTATAAATCTGCCAGTATATGTTTGGAGAAAAACAATTCGCGGCCGGGGCTTGTGTCCCGTTACAGGGATTTTTGTGCCTGGGGTGTATGCACGGGGAACCGGGCACATCGTTTGAATTTTAGGCTTGCTGGCGCACACATCTCAATGAATTCACATGCATATTTTGTCCAAATTTTTATACCTGCGCACACTGTTTATACACATCATTATATTCAACTCACGTATTCCGCCAGGATTTTAGTAACTTTTCTGCCAATTTTAAGTTCGATGTCTGCTTTTGAATGAACCAATTCTAGCTCCGCTGCGTTTTTCTCACATGCTACGCAATTTTTTGCCGTATCTATCTGGTTTTTCTTTGTTTTTCTCATCATTATGGCTTGTAAAACTTCGGACAGGTCAGTTAAACAATATTTACTATAAAATACAATCCATCAAATCCACCAATTGAAACATTTACAAATGGTGTATCCTATACTTGGAACGTCGGCGCTTTCAAATTTTCTACAAATTTCTAATTCTGATACTGTACAAATCATGCTTTCCAACAGCTGTCTGCTTGCACGAAAATGTATGTATCGCTAAAAACCTACTAAAGAATTCCTGAGAAACCACAACATTCCGCAAGCACGATGGCCACTACAAAGGAGGGGGGGGGGGGGGGGGGGGGGTCCTCCCTGTTCCATTTCTTGCTTCATTATGTCCTGAAACTTTCACCACGAACCTTTCTATATAGGTCACAATGAGGTCCGGTATTGTTTTATAGGTCACGCCACCAAACCTGCAATGGCCAATAAAAACACTCCACGTGAAAATCTACGCCAATAAAGCCTCGATCAGACGACGGGCGTGAATCATACCAAACTGCTAGGATTGATAGGCGGTGGTCACTCGACCCTTATAAGCTCGCTCTACAATTGCAACTTGGCTGGTTATACTCGCAGCGACGGTGTATTAAAAAGAAGACAATTTGTACAACATGGCTTTCGTGCGAGTCTTGTGCTTCGTCCTGTTGGTTGGTTTTACCGCGGCACACTGCCCCAAGTGTCCACCGTTGTGGACTTTGTACCACGGCAACTGTTACCGTTACTTCGGCACTGGGAAGACCTTCGCCGAGGCTGAGCAGCACTGTCAGGTGTTCTATCATGACGAACAGGGGCACCTGGCTTCCATTTCCAGTGTCGAGGAAAACGATCTACTCTTCACGATGTGGAACTCGATCCGTGGGACGACAAATGGCAACATGTGGATCGGCTTGAACGACAGGGCAGAGGAAGGCAGCTTCGTCTGGACGGATCGATCAGAGCTGGGATACACCAACTGGATCGATACTCAACCCGACAACGCCTCCAGTGGTGAGCACTGTGTTCACTTCGGATTGGATAGTAGTGACAGATGGAATGACAACCAGTGCCACCACGAGTTCTCCTACATGTGCAAGATGGCCACTTCAGAGTAAATCGACACCACGATGCACGACCCGGCCGCAGACGCGTAAGAACATTGCTACAACAAACCTGAATCCTCTACAATACCAAGTCTATCATCGGCTATAATCACTGAACAGTCTTGCCAAACGAATAATCAACAGTTATGTATCACTTCCAACTAAACTATATGGACTACTGACTGGCTATACTGAGTGGCTATACGAGGCGAGAAAGAATTAATTTACAAACCCATTCGGCCTGTGTGAATATACAACCCCCGCCCCCCGAATTCGGAGCGGGACGCTCCTTATTCAAAGTTTTAATTTAATTTATAATTTACTCGCCGTTGGACATTTTTGTGTGTGCGATGTCTCATTCGAAACCTCGCAACAAATACAATGCTAGAAAATTAATATCGATTCAATTTGAAAATTTAGTTTTTAGGGTGCAACCCCCTAAAAACACAGACACGCTAACTTTAAATTAAATAATCAAGCTTGCACTCAGGGTGAATAGTTGAAAGTTTGTTTCCGCGTCTAATTTAACTGGGTTTTTTTTCCCGAGTGCAATCATTCTCGTTTATATAACCCCTTGGACCTTTATTTGTTTTCTTTGCTCCGATTGGTTACGCCGAAGGGCTAAGAATTGTTATTACTCCCAATGTGAAATTCGGAGACTTTTACCAACATTGAGTAATTTCACGACTAAAACAAGGATAAAATTAAATCGGAATAAATAATGAAGACAAAGAAAATTAATATAATATTTGTTTTTTTCGTCGACTCTTCCCATTCCCCAAGAACAATAAACCAAAAGAAATGTTTGATAAAGTCCTTCATAAAACAAAACAATACAGACAAACCTACAAAAGCTTTTAATTATTATTATTAATTCTTTCTGTTAATGAAACCAAGGATCACTCAAAGCGCTCTAGGCACTGTAGCTCGTAAGCCTGAAGAACCCTGTAGAGAGAAGACAATGAGAAGAAGGTACAGTTTTAGAGGTAGGAGGAAAATCCCAGAAGAATATCCTGGGGTAACCCACGGAATCAGGCAGGGACTGAAAACCCAAACCATTATTGACCCAGGCGGGAGTCGAACCCGGGTCACAGCGGTGGAAGGCGAGAAAAGAACCGCTACGCCAACCTTGACTTTCTCAAAGTGTACAAACCTAATCAATTGATTCCGGACTTGGGGAAGTCTTACTGAGCATTTATAGCCCATTCATGCATGTTGTTATTATTTATTTATTTTTACCTCTACAATACAATCACAGAAACAAAACACAAAACGGAAACAAATCGGAATACAAAGCACGACAAAATCAAAAACCTAGACTAAACCCAGTGAACAATTTAAGATGACAGGTGTGTGATACTAGACGAGCATGATGACAGTAGAGAAAACTGGGAAATGAGTGTACTATTATGTATTCAAGGGGAACTTGCAAGTATACGAAATTAATCACAAGTGGAGCACAATACAACTACGTAAAAACAAACAAAAAACAATTCTACGCGGGTCAGGGACAACAAAAGTAAACTAAATTACTGTTACAAACAATGTGGATATTTCTTTGTATTCGTGTACTATTTTCACTCGATTCTGGAAATTTCTTTCCAGCCGAACTTTGGGATTAGTGATTCTCTCCATATGGCCACAAATAACCTTTAACATTCACGTCCTCGCTCCCAAGACGCAAATATTGACGTCGATATTCACGTCAAAAAATCACGTATCTCGCACTCTGGTCGCAAACATTGACGTTAATATTTGCGACCAGAAAGCGGGACGCGCATTTCTTTGGACGCGATGATATCGAAGTCAGTATTCATGATTTACGATGTCCCTTTCGAGCAACCATACTTCTCCGAACACGTGTTTGTTGCGGGCGAGAATTATGTCATTTGGTTAGTTAAAGGTAGTACGCCATAAAGTGCTTGGCCCTAACTTAGGTTGATTTGAGTGGTTGTATTTCATAGTAAATATCGTTTAACTGACCTGTTAGAAGTTTTACAGTTATGGATGCCGAGAAGAAAAATAAAACCAAGAAAACGTTTTCGAACGGCTGCGGGCAGTTGCTTTAATTGTTCCTGTTTTTGTTGGTAGTACAATGTTTCGATATCGGAAAATGGTGTATCATACCTTTAAAGCCGAACACCTCAACAACATCCGTTCCAACCTGTGACTGGTGATGTTTTGTTTATGTAACAGAAAGCAAATAAGGGCTGCATTTTGTCGAATCACTTACATGTACATAATGCATAACGGGACAGAACAGAGCTTAATAAATCAAAACGACAAGCATGGTTCAAAGGAGAACCAGGGATTCTTGTTATCTTGGGGTGTGGGTCCTAGATACGAACGCATCGTGTTTTGCATACATTTGGTTAAGAGGTGACATCAGAGGTCACACGATTCAAAGGTGATTTGACCTGCGATTTCACTCCCGAACCAAATTGTATGCAAAATACGATGCGTGCGCATACCGCCTGGCAGAAATTGGCGCTCACAGGACAGGAAATAGGGGTGTTTACCACAAATGTTCCAAGTATTTTTCTCACTGATTACATTTTGCACGTCATCCCCGCATCAGGTTCTGTTTTGATAATTGTCAATAATGAACATTCCAAGAATGATTTACGACAGAAATAAAATCAACATTTCCTCTATACTTGAATTTCGGATTAATGTAAACACGAACTGTAATCTAGTGGGATATCCGTGTAGTGATGATCGTGCGCTTTATAAAAAGAAACTGCAAAAATGACTCCTGCAGATTCATTATATAATAGTACAACCTGGTGATCTCGTTTTATTTTGCAAGAAGCATTTGACTTTGTAACACTGAAGTTTTGACGTTTATTAAAGATAGACAAGATGTCAGCTCGAAGTATGTGCAGTTTGTTAAAGGGTAATATCCTGAATTGTTAACGACATAAAATAAGATAATCATTTATCATTATAAAGAGATGAGCGTTTTGTTCATATGATTACTTTTGCTTTATCATTGAAGCAATTAGTACGGCAGATAGGTGATGTGATTGTGCATTTTGTATTACATGTACAAGCATGGAAACTGGCACACAATACTCTGTCTTATCCACTTTTCTCCCCTCCATTACTCTGATCTAGGTGTCCTTGTGGTAGCCAGCATTGCCCTCCTCTTTTCCGAGCCGGTTTGCTCCCAACGAGATGCGACAATATCAAGCGAAGCATTCGGCACAGATGTCGTTGAAGCTACCGTTTCCAGACTCGACCGTCTGACGGCAGGGAACAGGGATCTTCGTCCAGATAACAGGTTCATTCGTCGCATCGCTTATGTGGAGACCACTGACGGGTCCCCAGAAACCTTCTCTGACACGGAGTACCACGGGGGAATATGGAGAGTGGATCGCTCTGTCTATGAAGCAACCGTGGGGTTGTACAACAACCCAAACTACGCTTCCATTTTTAGTGACATACAGCAACTCCTGGGGGTCAACTGGACCCAGACTAGGTGGGAAGATTGTCGCAGACCACTCTACTCGGCTCTCGCTGCTCGACTCTATTTCCACAGCTTGCGGCCTGATATTCCACAGGTAAACAAAATGCTTTAAAATTGTTCCGTTTCCTTGTCCAAACTTGGGTGAATGCTTTATTTTATTTGGTTTTGTTACTGTTTCTTAGACGGTGGACAACTCAGTGGTCCCAGTTTTTTATTAAGACACGAACCAAGTTCTAATTCAAATTTGACGATTTTAGAATTATAATCGTCTTTCATTGACGAATAATCAGACTTATTATAAAGATTAAGGTTACAGGAAAAAGAAAATCGGTTACAGGTAGGTCTGCATTATTATTTTTCTTACATACAGAGATTGGAGGATCAGGCTATATTTTGGAGAGATGTGTACCACGATCAACCGACAGCGACGGTGGAGAATTTCATCCAGAGAGTCGAAACTCTTGAAAGAGCAGGTAAGACGTGGACACCTGAAGAATAATACAAGACTTAAATGATTTGTGTTTGTCTGTTTATTTGTCCGTCGTCGGTTTTCTAATCGGTCCTCTGTTTGTTTGTTTGTTGGTTGGTTGGTTTGTTGGTTGGTTATTGGATCACAAATAATTATTGTTACAAATCCAGAACTTCGACTTTTCTATTAAAGCGGTAGCCGTTCGATCAGTCTGTTGGTCGGCTGACCCAAAGGTTCGGTTTGGCCCGAGTCGGTTGTTAGGTAAATCGGCCAGTTCGCTCGTTCGTTCGTTGGTTCGTTCGTTCGTTGATTCGTTTGTTCGTTTGGTTGGTAATCATCGAATGATTGATTCGGTTAATGGAGTTATGGTTTGAGCATTAGGTGTGGGCATACATGCGCCCAATATTCATCAGTCGAGTATCTCATCCTCCGGCACAGGTGGTTAGGGTCGTGCCCCCTGTTGAGGTCCAGGACAATGACCCCTGTGAGGCCCTGGTGCTCCATTGATCTGGGGATATTTGGGGCATTATTTCGGCGCCACATTCCAGCGGCGCATTGTTCCTTGCCAATGAGACACATAATGTCAGTCGGCTCCTGACATTGGGTTAGCCTAAATCACATGATAAGTTATTTGTTTTTATCCTGATTTTTTCACTCAGAAGGATGTTCTGTGAGTATAGACCTCGTCTTCGTAGTCGACAGTTCAGGGAGTGTCGGGTCTGGTAACTTCGACATAACCAAAAACTTTGTTGCTAGCATAGTTGATTCGTTTGACATTGGTGCCGACAATACCCGAGTCGGTTTCATCCGGTATTCCTCCGACGTTAAAGTCGTGTTTAACCTGAACACATACTTCGACAAAACATCGCTTCTAGAGGCGATTAGAAACATCCCTTACATCGGTGGTGGAACACAGACGGTGTCTGCGCTGAATGTCACCGAAAATCAGGCCTTCCGACGCCGGAACGGAGCCCGACCCAGGGGGAACTCGGTGTCTCGTGTAGCTGTTGTCATCACGGACGGCCGATCACAGGGACCCGATGCCGTGGCGGTACCAGCGAACCGGAAAAGAGACGGAGGAATTACAATCTTCGCCATCGGTGTGACAGATAATGTGAATGAAGACGAGCTAAACGCCATTGCTAATGAGCCAAACGACACCTACGTGTTCTATGTCAGTAGTTTCAGCGCCACCGACAACATTGTGGCCAGTATCAAAAGGCAAGCATGTTATGGTAAGACGATTTGAACAATTTCTATAACTAGAGGCGTCATCTTGTGCCTTGTCATCATTTTCGGAACTTGTTGAGTTCTTAGCTGTATCTCTAGACATTCGTTTCGTAGATGGCCTCACCATCCTTTTTACCATTCTTTTTACCATATCCTTACACCAATTACATTCTTAAAATTCAACCTCTATATAAACAGCTTCTAGCAATCTCCTAGCGTCGGTGGTAAACAATTCTCTGGGTCTTGGAGACAGGCAGTTCTTGCAACAGCTCGTCACTCGGGAAGGAATTACCCTGGGCCTCACTGCTCAAGAAGGCAATGTAGTCATGTACGTCTCTACGACCATACCTAACCCTAACGAGGCATTCTATGACTACCGTCTCGAGGCGGAAGAGGGCCAGGGGAGGGTGGAAGTCTTCATAGGACCTGAAGTATTTACGACGGAGGAGGGCTCGTCTCAAGAGACCGATGGTGGTCCAGTCCAGGTGAGCCAGAAGAATAAAAATCACGACCTTTTATGTGAAGATGTCTGCACTAGGGTCATGAGTTCGATTCCCACCGAGTGATTTGTTTTCTCTGGGATGGGCGAAACTATGGTGACCATGGAGGGACATTGCAAATTGTGAATATCGACGTCAATTTACTGTCTTCTGATTAAATTTATTTGACAGGCACTGAGACAGAATGACACCGAAGATGGTTTCCCAATCAGCTCCGTGTATATGACCATGGTGGGCTTGCGGAATACCAGCGATTTCGTGTTGAGGGCGACAGTAGGTGACGTTACGAAGCCGGTCACTGAAGGGCCGCAGACTACAGATGACGAACTCACTGCATCTACAGCTGCGGCTGGAACAAAGGCTACGGCTTACATTGGTCTAACGGTACTCGTCGCTGCGCTGTTGATGACACCTGCCGTATGTTAGACTGTAATGGTCAGATCATCCCTAATGGGCCCGATTCGTACAGTAAAAACAAAACGAAAAACACTTTTAACTTACCGTGCATAAATAAAAACATAAATTTACTCAGAACAATTAATAATAAATACTAATAAAGGATTTTGTATTACCGATAATAGCTCTCTTGAGAGACATCCCTAGTCACATCCCTTGGCATGTCGATAAATGCGAACTTTAAACATCCATAACTTGCCAACAGAAGTCCCGATTGGCAAATAGTTATAGTAATGATAATTAATTGTAATTCTCTTTCGCAATACTTGTAAACCATCGGTTCAATCTCTGCAAGTTATGTCTCATTTTGCCAGATCCCCGTTTGTTTATTTTATTTTACATGTAAAGTATAATTAATATTCTTTCCCAATTTTGTATAGAGTGGGCTTTTCTTGTTCCCACAACAAGCTCAGTAACAATTTATAGCCGGTGACGTGAATAATGTCGGCGTTTCATATTAACTTTGATTTATCCACGCCTCAATGCACTTAAGGATCACGTACCGCCGTTGGTTTGCATAAGTGCGTTTGGTTAAAACATTAAACGCCTTCATACGCTTTATTGTGCATTTAATAGGACTACTGTCGTTTGCATGCAAAATAGGTCAGTATAGCATAAAATAAAATTCAAAGAGATTGTAAAATAACTTTGTGGAAGCTGTAATTTAACGGCCGTTCCTATAGCGTAAGACTAAGATGTCATTGCAGTGTAGAGCTGGAAGGGTTTACGTTGATTTATAGGCACAGATACAGCCTAAGATGTGGTTTACTTGTGTTTATATTAAACGTACACATTGTGTTAATACATTCTACCAGAATAAAACTGAGAAGTTGTGAACACAGTGTTTTGTCCACCTGTTTATTTTGTTTGCGACCAGGTTAGTCTCTTTTGTGATGTTGCGATTATAAACGCGATTTGGCAAGTGGTGGTACCCAAAAAATGGCGTCTTACAGCGCCCTCATGCGACCATGAATAGGGCCTATTGAAGTGTTCTTTTTTGTCATCCGTAGTTTAGCTGATGACTGTACGGTACCCGTCGTTGAGAAGTCCACTTTCACGTTTACACAAGTCAAGTGCCAGACTATTCCAATAAACTCCACACAGCTTATCGTATTTCGCGCAGTGCATGTTCGCTAGATTTGTGTTAAAGTTGACAACTACAGTCTCAGGCCCTCTGAAAATATTAATAAAACTACGTTTTTGATACCACAATGCCGCCCAAAAAAAAGAATAAGAAGCAGAACGGCTTCTCCATGTACATGATGGACATGAAGCGAGGCTTTGAGATAGATCTGAACAGAGAATTAACGATGGCAGATTTGGTGCCACTTGCGCACCCGGGTTGGAAGGTAATTACTAATTAGTCATGCAAACAAATGATGTGTGTGTGTTTGGCTCAATTTGGGCCAAGTAAAACAAAAATGTGTTTAGCGTCTGGGTTTTTGAGAAAAAAATAGTTTTAGTGGAGCGGCAAAACATTCGCAGAGCTGTTTAAACATTTGGCGGCGCAGCCCACCTTGCTAAAATTAAAACCCCTCGACCTCGTGTAGAACACCTTGTATTTTAGATCTCTATTAAAGTAAAATAGGTCTGAACAAAAAATGACAGATCATGTTTTGTGAATTAACTTGCAGAAATCTGCGAGTGCGTTCTCCATCGTTATTTGCTTGCCATTTGTACGATGTTGCTTACAAGTTTAATGTAATATCTCAAATTTCGCAAGTGACATTCTTAACCTTAGCGTTTTGAGGTAATGTGGTGTGTGGCTGTTTGCCAAACCGTGGGTAAAAAACATTTGAACTCATTTTGCAAGGTTTCAAGTTTTTTTTATGGAAATTTTTAAGGAAGATTTTAAATGTAAGGAAGACACTTAATATTACTAACCGGTGTAGCGGTTCGCGAATCGGTCGGGGTCTATCGCTGTTGAATTTTCTCCCACAGAGTTATAAAGGCCTAGTTTGAGGTTTCAGTTCCAATTAAAAAACAGTTTTTTCTTCAACTTTTTGCCCCAGAGTGACTGTTTATTTTTTAACCAGAATCATCACCTTAAACTAAAGTTAAACATGCCAAAGCATTCCCAATTTTAAAACTTTGACCTTTGAACTCCAATGTAATAGTTTAAACTGAATACTGTGATACTATTACTAGTTTCACTATTTGCCTAGTTTTAGTCTGTGACAGGCTTGTTTTACATGTATGGTATATGTTTATGTATAAGCAACCAATCCAGAACCACCTATATGATCATGTGACATCGGATTCATTATGTCATTCTGGGGAATTCCCGTGGACAGCAATCCTGAATTGCAACACATAGGAGAAACCCAAATGTATGTAATGTGTGGTGCTTATATTATACGTGTACAGAAGTCAATATCCTGGAATCAACATGAGTAATGGACACGATCCTTGGACACTTCCTGATCGACTTTTACAAAGACTGCGTTTTGAAAAAACAGGAAGTGGAGAACAAAAAAACCTTTCTGAAATGTTGTAGTCAAAACAAGCTACACAAGGAATGGGCCATCCATAAAGTACTTTTGCATGAAATCTTGACTTTTTAATATCAATATAAATATAAATATAAAGAAAGGTGATTGACAACAAACCTTTTGAGTTAGCTCTCTGAATGCTGCATACTCCGAGAAAACCTTATTCTAAGATTTTAATTTCAATTCTAAATTTGCCGATTCACAATTTGAATTGTGACCACAGTGTGTATCCAGCCAATTGCACTGCCTGTCAAGAACTCAACAGACCAATAATAACACCCACGTGTGCGTCCTTCTAATGCCTGCTATTTTCAATTTCCAAAAGTGTGTCGCTGAGATGCATCTTTGGAAATGACATTCTTTTGTTGTATTCTTCAAAATGACAGCATGCCAGAAGAAATGATTTCACAGGGAGTTTAGATCCATTAACCCTAACCCTATCATGTGCAGCGAAGTGCGTCAGGTAAAAAGGTCTGGTGCACTCTGATGCATTCTGCTGTCAACACCAGTGCATAAATGACCACAGTCTAAGACTATTGAGAGCTACATGTAGTCCCCATAGCACAATGCCAGAGATGGATTCTGCTGCATTGGGTGGCCACAGACTCTGAGGCAGTTTACCCTTAAGATTTCTGTTCTAATGCATCTCGCTGCACTTTGCAGCCAAGTCACTTTAACAAATGATGTACATGTACTTTAATTGCTGCTTGTTGCAGGATCCTAGCTAAAATACCCTGGAGGGTTAGGGTTAATATCTTTACGAGTAAGCTTTTCAACAGAACTTTGATTGGTTACTTTTTGGAAAGTTGCAACAAATATATTCCACCTTTAATTTGTTGTCGACACAAACTTTGCATTTTCAGGAGCTTTCCGATGAGGAGAAACTGAAATACAACTCAAGAGCCAAGACTTGCAGCAGCCAGGAACGTAAATATGAGGAGGAACCTGACTCGGGCAAGTTGGACTGCACTGGACAACTCATCAGCGTGAGTTCTGTAATAGTTGACCTCTCACCCCAAAATGAGCGTAATGTTGGACTTCTGAAGAATTGGGATCTGTATTTCCGTCATCTGCAAAACAAGAGCTTTCTACTGATAATGAATGGTTACAACTTTGTAACGAATGGTAACAACTTTGCCAGTTTCACTTGAACAATCAGCTTTTCTACTTTCCAAGATTTGGAATATTGAAATATTTTGATATTTTTTTTTAATCCCGTTTTGGGTTTGAACTTTAACTTGCAGAGGAGAGTTGATCGTATGGCACTGACTGATACAAGGAGGTCTAGAGAGCGAAGACAGTTGATAGAGAAATGGCCGGCTGGTCATGGTAAGTACAGACAAAATTATCATCTTAATTGCTACTCAAATTACTACTCAAATTACTTCTCAAATTGCTACTCAAATTACTACTCAATTTGCTTGTTTCCCAAACTGTCTGTTACCCAAACTGTTTGCTATCCAAGTTTTTGTATCACTCAAGTTTTTGTATCACTCAAGTTTTTGTATCACTCAAGTTTTTGTATCACTCAAGTTTTTGTATCACTCAAGTTTTTGTATCACTCAAGTTTTTGTATCATTCAAGTTTTTGTATTACTCAAGTTTGTGTATTACTCAAGTTTTTATATCACTCAAGTTTGTGTATCACTCTAGTTTTTGTATCACTCAAGTTTTTGTAGCGTCATAATACTACAATTCCTTCCATTTCTATCTTTTCTCCCCAGCCGTGTGCATGGAGACATTCTTCATGCTAGCCTTTGAGACGTTGTGTGAGCTGCCTGATGATCAAGGTTACATGCCGTGTGAGATATCATGTGTGTCTTACAGCTTGTATGCAGGTATTATCAACGTGTATCACGCGTTTCTGGAGCCTGGCAGACTACCGGTTGGGTATCGCTTCCAATGCCAACACAAGAGTGAGTTTTCTCATGATTTCATTATCAATTAATGTGGAATAGGGTGGCATGGGTGGCTTGTGTGTAAAGCGCTTGTGTGTAAAGCGCTTGCCTCTCACCAATGGGTTCGATTCCCGGCCCGGACCATATGTGAGTAGAGTTGTGCGTTGGTTCTCTCCTGTGCCACGAGGTTTTTTTCCAGGTCATCCGGTTTTCCTCCCTCCTGAAAAATCAAACACTTTCGATTTCAGGCTGTGCTCCGTAGTCATAATAAGTCGATGTGGCCGGCTGCCATAGGCGCCTTTATATGCCAGCGACTCGACCACGTTGTAGCCGCGTCCTTCGCAATTCAGCGAGTAAGGATGATTAGCCTCCCAAATTATTATTATTATTATTATTATTAATAGGTTACAGTAATCGGGGCAGATGTTGACAATTGAACCACTCCATACTTCTAAAGCACAAGCAAAAAGTAAAGTCCGTCTAGAGCCAATATTGGCAATCAGACCAGCATTTATCTTTGGTTTCCTTGGCATGAAACGACTGAGAATATTTCTATTCCCTCTGAATGAGATGTTAGGCCATCACAGGTTACTCCCCAGCTAATGTCGGTACCCATTTATACTCCTGTGTGAAGAGGGGCAAGTGGTAAAGGATGAGTGGCAAGTGGTGAAGTGTCTTGCCCAAGGACACAACATATGACCAGTAGCTGGATTCGAACCCATGACCCTCTGATCATGAGTCGAGACCCTAACCACTAAGCCACACTCCCCTAAACCTTTAATTAATTAATTAATTAATTAATTAATAATAAAAAAACACAGTTTCAAGTCGGCTGAAGTTTGGAATTTTCATTTTTATTTCGGTTTTTCTCCCAAATTCTCCAATATCAATATGATTTTGCACACACCCTAAGAAGTTAGGGTCAATACTTGTGTACAGTAATACGCTGGCTTAAACAACTTATCCTGAATTGATGTACGATTTACCCCAAGGTGACAACACGCATAAGATTCCCGTCCAGAATTTTGAGTTAGCGACGGACAACTATCGTCAAGTCTGGCTGGATCTTTGCGACTTCCTGAACCCACAGCGTCAGGCCGCTTTTCCTCCGGTGTTTTGCCAGGTAAAGCTCGGGCTTAGATAAATTTAGAGTAAAGGGAATAAATATGTGGGCCTGGACGAGGTAATGACCTGGGGCCAATTTCATAGAGCTGCTAAGCACAAAAATTGCTTAGCATGACAATCTGTCCTTGGCAAAAACAAGGTTACAGACCAAATTTTCACCTGATCTTTATTGTTCTGGATTGATAATCAGCTGTTCTTTTGCTTAGCATGAAAAACACGTATAATTTTGGCTGGTAACCTGTTTTTAATGAGCAAGACGTTTTTGTGCTAAGCAAATTTGTTGCTTAGCAGCTCTATGAAATTGGCCCCAGAGCTGAAGGCATTAACCAGTTCGCGCCGGATGTTGTATATACACGCAAAGTTTTCCCCAGATTCAAAACAGATGACGCATAAACACGTCACAAGCAAGGCCAGAAATGTCTGTTAGCAGCGAGCAAGGCCGGAAATGAGTGGGTGTGCTTCCCGGTACCATCGGCCTGAACCCGCCTTGAATCGTGTTTCGTTAAAAATAATCCCCCGCCTCGGCTCGGTGAGGTGGAAATAATCCCGGCGCAAACTGGTTAACAATGTCCAGGCCCAGAAGCCAGTTGTTAATGAACCTTTAACCCTCCTCGATCTGTGTGACTCTCTGAACCCCCAGCGTCAGTCCGCCTTTCCTCCGGTGTTTTACCAGATTTAGCCGTGTATTTTGTCTTTTTGATTGTACCTGTAGTTGCAGAGACGTAACGAGGTGGAAGGATGCTTGAGATGGCTTTCAGATCGTGCCGGTGAGACACATTGACACAGATTAACCCAAAACTGAAAACTCTTTTCCACGAAGATTCCCCACCTGAAACATTTAACCCTTTGTAGCCGGCTGGTAGTTATAGCCGCATTTCAAATAGATAGTTCATTCCAAACACAATTTTTTAATTCATGCGCAATGTAGGGTTCCGCATGCTATGAATATCGGCACTATTGTTCAGCGTGAACGCATATTATTTGCAACTACGCTTGGCTGAGCAGAGTGGAAATTTTAACCCGTCTACAAGAGGTCAAACATTTCTAGGTCATATATTTATAGTATTCCTAGTATTGCTGATGTCTTTTTAAATGAATTTTAAGTAAATTTTTTCACATAATTGTATTTTAATGTTTTACCACTATTATAGTAGTATTGTGTGCGCTGGGATCCATGTGAGATCAGTGAGTTTTTCTTACTAAATGAATCGCCCAGGATAAATAAGAAATAAATACATAAATCAATATATTGTCTCTTTTTGTTGTGACCACAATCCAGGGTTTCGGTTTTAGAAACTTGCCTCGCAACACTGACATTTAAAACACGGAGACCTAGGAAAAAACCTGATGTTGTATTTATATCATTCTCATGCATCGTGCCCCCGAACAAAGATATTGACTCATTTGGGGAGCTGCCAACACAGCATTCCCGTTGTTCGAGTCTTGAGTTTTTTGTAACCCAATTTTGTTACCTCTTATTTTCTCAGGTGTACCTAACAGACTAGCTAAGGTCTTTGAGATGGAGGTCTTAGTATGTGAGTTGTTTGTTCACGGAGGCGCCAAACCACCGTCGCATTCAGCCTGCACGGGTCTGCTGACGACCTCTGCGTTTGACTACGAAACAGATACACGGTAAGCGTTTTAAAAGGGTACTATGTCCTGAAATCCCCTAAAATATCATGTTTAGATTGCTTACTTATCCTATTTCAAACATATAGTCGAAAGGAAACCAACCCAATGTCTTTATTTATCATCAAAATGCGAGTATGGAAAAACCTGCAATCGTGGACTAGGGGAATTTGGGTCTTAAACAAAGGGTCCACGATTGACCAACCTTCAACGATGGAAAAATCATGTATAAAACCTATGGGAGGCCTTCCGAAACAAAAGTACAAACAAAAGAGACAATAAGGGTCCCTGATTGGAGGCGTATACACACTTGTGTGCACACATTCGCATTTTTGTATCACTGTGGAGACATGGCTTTGTTCTCGTGTACAAAATGGTTAGAAAGTCGAGCACGTTTTTCAAAATGCTCTCATTTTAACCATAATATTTTTCCTGGGTTGAAATTTCGACCCAATATACCCTATATTATACCCAAACACTAGCCCTAACCCACATCCTAATCCTATTTTTTTAGTAATTTAAGTAAAATACAAAAATCTAATTCGTGAAATTCCCAGTGGAGACCTATTCATCTATAGAAATTTACCCTCCGGAGACGTTTTGTCTCCATTGTACACATTGTGTTCATGTCTCCAGAGGGTACCGTATTTCGCACCACTTGTATCGTATTACTCTCGAGGATCGAAACACAAAAGAGAACAGAGGCAACAAAGAATCCTCGGAAGAACGGTTTGCTTGTCCGAATTCGGTACCCACTCGTTCGGGTAAGCGCTAGGTAATGGGGTTAGGTTATAGTACTGAAATAAAGGAAAACACAATAGGGGATCCTTGGTCGTTATGTGGTTCACGACTTTGTGTGTGTGTGTGACTTCACAGCCAGGTTATGAGATATTTTGCATTTATTTTTATGTCAACAATTCCTAATTAATTTTAAATTTTCGGATTGTTTTCTTTCCAGATGTAAATATCATGAAGAGAGTGAAGTAGCCATGGATAACTGTGCCTTGGGAAAAGCCAAGAAAAACTGGTGAGTATTGATCGGGTTAGGACAGTCGTTTCTAGTTATTTTGTTTCTGACTCCAGGTAAGGGTGTCGATCGCGGGAAAAAAAAGAACAACATAAGAACCACTGCCCAACGCCGGTTGAAAGCGAACGCCTTTTTTCTAGCTTTCCTCGGCATCCGTGGTTGTAAAACTTTGAACAGGTCAGTTAAATGATATTTACTATAAAATACAACACCCCCCCCCCCCCCTCCACCCACTAAATCCACCCATTCATAATAATTCAAGCAATTACCAATGGTGTATCCTACTTTTACATCCACCTATTCATAATAATTCAAGCAATTATCAATGGTGTATCCTACTTTTACATCCACCCATTCATAATAATTCAAGCATTTACCAATGGTGTATCCTACTTTTACATCCACCCATTCATAATAATTCAAGCAATTACCAATGGTGTATTCTACTTTTACATCCACCCATTCATAATAATTCAAGCAATTACCAATGGTGTATCCTACTTTTACATCCACCCATTCATAATAATTCAAGCAATTACCAATGGTGTATTCTACTTTTACATCCACCCATTCATAATAATTCAAGCAATTACCAATGGTGAATTCTACCTTTACATCCACCCATTCATAATAATTCAAGCAATTACCAATGGTGTATCCTACTTTTACATCCACCCATTCATAATAATTCAAGCAATTACCAATGGTGTATCCTACCTTTACATCCACCCATTCATAATAATTTAAGCGATTACCAATGGTGTATCCTACTTTTAAGTTGTTAAAATTCAATTCCACACCCAGTGAATTTTCACTTTAAGATGATTTTCTGACTTCATTGTTTTACCCCATCAGTCAATAACTTAGCTTTAGTCAGCTGGCTTTTCTGAACAATCAATGCTTATTTTTGTAATGTGTGCTTAGTTTTTGTCTGAGTGACTCACTTGCTTCAACGTACACCATCGAGCTGACGTCTAAGCATCTCCCTGAACGTCAAGATGTCTCCACGTGTCTTGTTATACCGCCCTCAGTCTACGGCATGCAGTTCTCCAATGCTAAACCCAAACCCAAACCGCCTCAGAACTCAGTGGCTAGGGGGAGGAGTCTGGACATGGAACACAAGCGTAGAGAGACGACGCCCGGTGCCATTGCAGCTACCAACTCGGCAGTCCAGGTACTGATCAAGACCGTTTTTTTTTTAAACCAGTTTACTCATTCTTCTCACACATTGCGTTATGGGGACAATCCATAGGGTTTGTGTGAAAACTCTCTAAACTCAGACTCAGAACACTCAGAAAATTCTAAAATTTTCAACATCACCCTAATTTGTCTTCTACATTTTCTTTCTTTATACCCCGACTCAATTTTACCTATTAACCCCTTTACTGAAGAACCAACGCGCTATGGGGACTCAAAAATGTCCCCACTACTCGGTCTGTTTTTTTTTCAAACAAAATAACCTATCCCTATAACTAGGTGGAGGCTAGAACGGAAATATCAGGGTGTGCTACCCACAGATGCCTGCCTGAACCCCTCTCGGATGAAGGTTTTGAAAAACAATCCCGTGCCTGGGCCCGGTCAATGTCAGAATAATCCCGACGTGGTACTGGTCAACACTTCTAACAAAGTTCGTTCCTCTTTACATTTCAGAATGGTGGGGAAAATTCAGCTGTACCGGAAGAACCGCTAAGAAGACCGACGTCAGTTAGTAAGTAAAAACAAATCATGTTTAGTACTAAACACAATTTTGATTGTTTTGTTTCTGATGGACTGGGTAATAAATGTAGGAAACATCAATTAGACCTCTGTACTTCCTGGGGCCAATTTCGTAGAGCTGCTAAGCAAAAAAATTTGCTTAGCACCAAAAATCTTGCTCATTAAAAACAGGTTACCAGCCAAAATTCTACGTGTTTTTCATGCTAAGCCAAAAAACAGCTGATTATCAATCCAGAACAATAAAGATCAGGTGAAAATTTGGTCTGTAACCTTGTTTTTGCCAAAGACAAAATGTCATGCTAAGCAAATTTTTGTGCTTAGCAGCTCTATGAAATTGGGCTATGAAATTGAGACACAAGTTGTATACTTGTATGACTTTTGGGAATAATTGCTATTAATTATTCTATAATGATGTGATTCTCGTTACAGGTGTGACTGGCATGTTGGCAACGAAGCAGGTACAACCAATGAAAGACAGAGAGATGGGAACCAAGATGGCTATGCTACAACCGAGTACCGGTGAGTATCCACAGATAGACATGCAAGACGACCAACAAACAAATAATACTCGCAGTGTGGAACATGTAAATTGGGTCTTCAGTCCCCGAATCCAATTTAAAATTTCATAAAGTCTTCGCTAATGAGAGTGGTTATGTTAAAAAGAAATTGTATAGCAAGACAATAAATATAACGGTTTTCCCCTTTTTGTGGTTCCCATAATGCTGTTACAGACAGAGTTAAGGCCGGTTTATACTTCATGCGAACGTGAACTTGTGACGTCTTTTGGGAGTTGTTGCGCTGCAAATTCGCAAAAATACATTTTAACTCCAAATTTAACAAAGAAATCGGCAAGGTGGGACTTGAACCCTCGACCTCCAGGATACTTTCAACTCCGGCGAACTTTTGCAACGAATGCTTTAGTCTTTCTAACTTGATTTGCAGGAAGTATGTACAGGTCTTTCAATAAGTAAATCTGTGGCCTATGGTTTTGCTATTTTGTTTCATAAGGCGCTCCATCAAAGTTTGCTCTTCCAGCCTCTGCACCTCCTCCCTCCTCTCTGCCCCTCCCAGTGCCATCATGGCAAGGCACTGCCAGCGAATCCTCGTACCAAGGTCAGTTTAAAGGGACACTATACCTTTTGCAACTAACCAACCAAGTTATTGTTTAAAAGCTTACTTGATGTAAGGATATTCATGACTCTAAACTCCCTCTCTAAACATTTGTTTGGTGGTACTTTGCTTTGCATCTTGAAAATCAGGGGAAACCTGGGAAATGAGTTTGGCTTTTTCCAGTCAGGAAAAAGTCGGGGATTTTGAGAAAAATGCCTCAAATAAGTGAAAAGTGAGTGAATTTGATTGGCCTAAAAGAGGAAGTGATTAGTCTGTTATATTTTGTCTCGTGGCCAAACAGCGTATCCACTGGATGATTGGCTATGGTGACTTTTTAGTGTGGAAATCTCTCTTTATCTCTATTAGTCAGGTCATCAGCATGTTCACTGCAACAACATTGAAGACGTGCCAAACTAGATTTAGGTCGAAAACAATTGTATGTATCCAGAAATTAAAAAAATTCATCAAGGAAAACTCTGGGCAAAATTACGAATATTAGTTTTCCTGAAATGGTAGGAACCCTGATTAAAGAATGTGTTCTGAATTGCAAAATCGTGGTGTCAGAGACATCAACATTGGACCTCTATTTTATAGAAGGACTCTAAACTGACGGCTCGAGTCTTGGTTTTTTTTTCCTAACATTTGCAGGTGATCTGCTCAACAGCGCAACAAGCAACATTCCTGTGCAGACTGGTTTGGGGCTGGGGCGGGGATTTGGCCGGGGGTACAGGCGTGGAGCCCCCTCCTCTTAAAACTTAAAGAAGTTGAGTTCACGACTGCAAACGCACATCGCAGGTTTCAAGATTTGCCTGACCTTGACCCAAAGATTAACCCCTAACCCCTGCAGTTGCAGAAGTGTAAAACCAACGTAAAAGTGTAGTTTGCCAAATGTTTTTATAATCAAGAACAAGATTTTATTCATAAGATGTAATTTGCGTCAGGTGATGTAAATTCATTGTTGGGGTTTGCCCTTCACCGATACATTTTGTATTCTGTTTGGTTTCGTTGCCCACTGCTGTATCGGATTGGAACCAACCAGCCTACCCCGGCTAGCTCAGTGGTCAAGTGGTAAGACGTCTGCACTACAAAGCAGGGAGTCGTGGGTTCGAGTCTCACCCGAGTGATTTTGTTTTTTTCTCGCTTGCGACACCACAGAGTGTTTATGAAATACGTCGGTGAATGGGGGGAAACTCAATATTGAAGATTTTATCCATCAAGTTGGAGGTAAAATACCTTGAGTAGATTTTTAATCACTGTACTTGTGATCCTTTGAGAAAAGTTGGTGAAGGAACATTTTAGTTTTAGTTGGAAAACCCATAAGTAGGTAATCCTAGGATAATCCTAGGACAATCCTAGGACAATCCTAGGACAATCCTAGGACAATCCTAGGGCAATCCTAGGGCAATCCTAGGGCAATCCTAGGACAATCCTAGGACAATCCTAGGACAATCCTAGGACAATCCTAGGACAATCCTAGGACAATCCTAGGACAATCCTAGGACAATCCTAGGACAATTTTAAGCTTGTCTATCTCCCCTAATAACTCGAAAAATTCCAAGCAGAATTATGTCGCATTTGCATGCGTAACATTCATAATCGCGGACTCATTGGTGAAGCTTCTGTTAAGTCACTTAATTATGCACGCAACGTCACACGTGCAGGTAAATGCGACACAATTCCGAGCGATTACAGTTTTAGTGGTGGGGAAACCTCACAATGATATCCTGGGGAAACCCACGGAATCAGGCAGGGATTGAAAACCCAATCAAGATATTGGCCCAGGCCGGATTCGAACCCAGATCTTGTGGATGGTTTGAATCCAACCACGATAACTTGAATGATTTTTTGTGCACACGATTAAACAATTTCTTCTGTTTCTATTTCAACTATGAGGAATGCCTTCTATCTGATTTGTGAATGGTTTTAAGAGCAAGTTGCATGTTGTACTCATTCAATTTTTTGTGTCTGTACTGCATCCGCGATTTTTACATCATAAACAAAATGCTTGTCAAATAATTGATAGTTCAAATACCGGTAGTATGTGATTCTTAAACCTATTAACAGCCAAGAGTTTAGTTTGAAGCAACCAGATTCGCTGCTGGTAAATTTACTTGTCAAATCGTAAAAATAAACCAGTAATTGCTTTCTTCATTAACGTGTAAAAGTTATAAATTACAAAATAATAATGTTCCTGCATTCTACTTTTATGTTGCATTTTGTAAATTATGTACAGTTTTTATTACTTAACGAAACAGGTGTTTATTTAAAGGGATATAGTCTACCTTAGTGCAGCTATCCAAAAAGTAACCAACCAAACGATTGTTCAAAAGCTTGAGTTAATTTATACCTTTAACCAGTTCGCGCCGGATGACGAATATAAACGCAAAAATTTCCCTAAATTCAAAACGGATGACGAATATATACGCCAAGTTCAAGTTCGGAAATGTATGTCAGCAGCGCGCAAGGCCGGAAATGCGTGGGTGTGCTACCCAGCACTATAGGCCTGAACACGCTTCGGATCGAGTTTCGTTAAAAATAATCCCGCCCGTCGGCTCGGCGATGTTAAAATAATCCCGGCGCGAACTGGTTAATATAAGATATTATTTACTCTAAACGCCATGACAAATGATTCCTTCATGGCATTCTGACATTTTAAGAAATGATAAAGAAGTCAAAAATTAAAAAAACTTAAAATATTATTTTCTTGGAATAAACAGCATTCACAGAGGTAAAACTTCGTGGTTGTCATTGTCAAGTACACTTCTTTACATTTTGAGAATTTTGCTGTTTTAAACTATAAAAATGCACCACGGACAAAATAGTATAGGATAACTTTATATTAGGGGAGAACTCGACCGCGGGTACAAGTCGTCCGCGGGATGACTTGTCCTACTACCGGTCGAGTTGTCTCACTACCGGTCGAGTTGTCTCACTACCGGTCTAGTTGTCCTACCGATCGAGTTGTCCTACCGGTCGAGTTGTCCTACTACCGGTCGAGTTGTCCTACTACCGGTCGAGTTGTCCTACTACCGGTCGAGTTTGTCCCACTACCGGTCGAGTTATCCCACTACCGGTAGAATTGTCCTACTACCTATCGAGTTGTCCCACTACCGGTCGAGTTGTCCCACTACCGGTCGAGTTGTCCCACTACCGGTCGAGTTTGTCCCACTACCGGTCGAGTTGTCACACCGGTCGAGTGTACATGTATTTCATGATGTGTGGAACAAAATATTGGTGGCGCTGTCATTTGACAACACAAACGTCGTCGTTGTCGGAGCGCGGAGGTAGAGAGTGTAGCTATCTTGATCTTGGAAATGTTCTTGTTTTCAAGTGAAAAGGTGAGTTTTTTAAACTCGGGGGAAAATAGTGTCTTGTGAATTATATCCCAAATTATTTTTGAGAGCAAATGAATAATGGACAAGTTTAACCCAAACAAAAATAATTGAGGGTCAATATAATGTTAATGTTGGTTGGCAGAATAATTAATGGCAAAACAAACTTTGAGTTGGACCTCCACCATGGTTACGCCCCTTCTTATTCCTCCAGGCTCCATGGGTTACGGCGTGCGTGGCGGCGGAGCCCCAGATATAATACTGAGATTAGAGGGAATGATTTTCCGGTAAATGTGTAGTTCAGTACAGCTCGCCCATAGACTTTGTACACAACCGCTGAAGTAGCGTCAGGATATACAATCTTTCCGATTCCTCGTTCAAATTTTATATTTATGAAGTTAATCCAACTAATAATATAAAAACATCTGCAAACAATGACGTGCACTGTCTAAAACAATTGGTGACATCGTTGTCGTGTTGATTAATATGTTGGTGTTTGTTGTTGTTGCAGAGCTAGTCCAATTGCGAGTGAGTGCTCCCTTATCGTGATGGCTCTCGTGTTTGGTGTCGGTGCAGGCCTCTTTACTCTCGGCATAATATGGGGCTTCTCTATACTTATGTGCATCATTCTGTCCCGGGCTGCCGGGGGCGCTAAGTAAGTCAATGAAATAAAGATATCGGCTAAACATCTTAGTGCTGTCTGACTTCAAGACAACCGTAGGCAGTTACTCTCAACCTAGTACGAAACTTTGGCACTGTCAAATAGTGTGTATGAGACTTGAGAGTCCCTAAACTTTAATCCAACCTCTTCTCAATCCTCCAAAAAAGCATTGGTTATATTTTGGAGGATGCATTGCCACTAAGAGTAAGACTGAGAAGAATAGGCATGGTGTGATTTTACATTCAAAGCGGACACGGTCCTTTAAATACCAGGATGTAATTTCAAAAATATATTTCTAAAATCACATTCCAAATGCTCCAAATTCACATCATGGATAAGGTCGTAGAAATGCAAATTTACATGATATAATGGGACCAAGTGCTGACCGCACTGGACTTACACATGGGTTTACACAAGAAACCGAGATGGATGAAATCAATCAGATTAGATTCCCCCAGCAGTGTCCAAGCCCGTCAAAATAATTCATTAAAATTTAGTCAGTCAGGCCTGAAGGACCATGTCCCCCAAAAGGTCACCAAATCCGGGGGATGGATTTTGATGCCATTTCGTTATCTTTGTAGATATGGTGGGTTCGCCTTGATCGCACTAGCTGGTGTAATTACCGTCGTACTGATCGTCTATCCCAAGGAAGGATTAGTACCAGAACCTGACATACGGGTAATGTTTGAAACAAGGATGGTTCTCGAACCCTGTGTCTTGCCTACTTTCGCAATTACCTTATTTTACAAATGACCTTTAACCTCAGTATCTGACCAATATCACCATCACATCCAAGTTTCCATATTGCATCTATAACTCAAATTTGAATACAATTGGACTTACAATTACAATTTGTCCAAATGAGACCAATATTTGTTTTTACTTGAACCAAAATAACACATACATGTACATAGTGAACGCAAAATTCAAAGCCAATTTTTATGAATTTGTCCATACAATATTTGTACTAATGGCCCAGTCACAATGTCGGCGATCTGTCGGGGATTAGTTTGGCCGGGGGTCGTCGTAGAAAATAAAGAATCCTTGAACAATCCTAGCAATAATCCTAATAAAAGTGGAGCAGTCACATTGTCTGAGATTTTTTCAAGGATTTTGACCCGGTTTTGTCGAAAAATCGTGGGATTAGCCTCCGATCGCCTCCGATTGCATCGGAGACGATATCTGCAGCAAGAGCGTCTCAAACTTTTAGCGATCCGATCGGAGGCGCCCTTATATACACGGCGATTTACTACGATTCCACCGTACGATTCGTCGGAGACGATCACAGAAAGCGTACGAATCGTCGCAGGGCGCCTCCGATTCAGTCGGAGGGCGCCGGAGACCACTCGCAGACATTGAATCTCAACCTGAATTTCCAATCCCACACAGAATCTTGCGACTAGTCTCAGATTATTCGGAGGACGCCTCCGATTAATCGGAGGGCATCGTAGGTCATCGGAGATTGTGTCTGGGATGCCCAAAATGGGTGAAAAATCTTGCGAGCAATCTTAAAATTTTAAGTTCAAAGTTGGGGACCGCGACGGGTGTGGCGATGCCTAAAAAATCTGCGACAAGCCGCAGGCGTCCGGAGAGCGCCTCCGACGGATGCTCAAGATTTTGTTCAAATTTCCCGGTTTTACCCATCGCCGACGCATCGCAACTGATTTGTGACTGGCCCATTACTCAAGATCACAGTAGATGTTTAGATGCTAAAGATCTCCGAGCCCTGAGATTGCTATTTTGAGAAAGCCATGCAAGCAATTAGAGTTACGGGAGTATTGATTACATAATAGCCTATTCTCTTGATGGGATTGAAGTGTAACTTTGAGATAACGAAGATTCGGAAGGAATGCTGCAACCTGATGTCACGTTCTTCTTCTTCATCTCAAAAATAAAAAAATGTTCAGAAGACATGAATCTGGGACAGAAAACCATTTCCAATTTTGTTAGGAAATACTGGTGTCGGATACTAACTTCTTTCCGGAGAATTGAAATCTGAGTTTCAGTTATCAGGAGTACACTGTAGTACCAGTAGTAAGTGCTCATGGGTTGACCGTTGACCTTTATGCCTGTTTGTTTGCAGATAACAGACCGCATGTTCTGGACTCGTTTCATCGTCTTGACACTCATCAGTATATTTGCCCTTCTCAGCCTTATCTTCATGTTCATTTTTCATTGGACGGAGCCAGTCTTCGCCAAGCCAATCAAGAGCAAGAGATTCTGACGTTAAAATATCACTGAGACTGACGGTGAACCAAGAACCGGTCAGTTGTAACTTAAAGTCTGTACTAGCGAGCAGGAGTTGGAAGTTCGAACCCCTTCTGAGTAAGATCGTGAAATTTGTTCTCATGATTTTATGGATAGGATTAGGCTGTGCTTGTACTTCTACAGATGGGTGTATGTGATCCAGTGCTGAATGGATGCGACTTCAGATGGAATTTGAAGGAGAAAGCATCTTCAATTGCACTGTTCTAAGGAGCACTGCCTGCCTATTGGGATGTATCCTCACGTTTGATTGCTCAAGTTGTATTGATAAAATGTCTTAACGTTGTATAAATGGCATTGTAAATAATGAGAATTGTGTGTATACGTTAAGGTATAATATTGTTTAGTTATGGCCTATTGTCCATCGATAGAGGGTACTTTTTACTGCTTAACAAGTTCCCGCCGGGATTATTTTAACATCACCAAGCCGAGGCGCGGGATTGATTATTTGTAGCGAAACTCGATCTGAGGCGGGTTCAGGCCAATGGTACCGGGAAGCACACCCACACATTTCCGGCCTTGCTCGTGACCTGTTTTCGCGTCATCCATTTTGAATCTGGGGAAAACTTTGCGTGTATATACGTCCTCTGGCGCAAACTAATTACAAAAAACTGTGGACGCTCACGGACAGGGACACACACCCGTATGCATACTTTTTAAGTTGTATCTCTAATAACAACAACAAAAGTTTTGTTAAAATAGCTCACCATAGACAATCTTGTGAGCTGATGTCATTACCAAGTTTTGGTGTATTACAAATTTCGTTGCAAACAAAAATGCTTTCAAGAGAGTATAAAACAAAAACAAAACATGGCCAATCTTTGCCACTCGTCAGCTTATCGTTTTATTCATTATACACACAATACATGTAAGTCTTTTCCAAAATCAAGGAATCTCAGAATGTTTAAATCCTTACAAATCCTGCTTAAACAACTACATGTACACGTTTGTTTGTCTCTAATTTTAAACCAAAAAGCTTTCATCAATGTACTGTACAATAAACCAAAGCAATAGAACAATAAATGTAATTCATGTACAATAGTAAACAAATCTGTCGATATTAACTAGAGTCGAACAATTGAACATTTTTTACAGGGAATAAACGTTATTAATCAAGGTGTTAGGTGATGACATTATGCTTAGTGAATGATTGAGTCGTCGGGGACGAAAAACGACCATTCAATGCGCAAAAGATACCCACAAACTATGCAATAATGGAAGATATGAATACACTAATAAACAAATCTATGCAATTTCATATGTACATATTTACAGCAGAAAAAAACCAACAATTTAACTCTTCTGTTTACAGCACAAATATGAATAAATGTTCCGATTCCAGTCTTTTGTGTTTCTATGGGGAGTACAAACTCTAGCTATACACATTTTTGAGCTACTGACCCAAATGTTCTGTTGTGCATTTGAACTAGATCAATACACAACGACATGAACTCGTGCTGTTTTGTTAATGCAATACATGGTTTTGAAATAGATGTCTGTGGTAGTGAAAGGTTAATTAAAATTATGAAATGAGAAAGTCTAGAGGTGAAGAGGATTTTACTTTCTTTAAACCCAACAGAATGTTTTGTTAAAACCTGTTAGGATTGATACTGGACTCAACATCTGCCTCAGGCCGTTCCATCTCCAGAGGGTACCTCCTCATCCTCGACTTGTCCTGTTGCTATGGTGACACTGACATCCTCCTGCGTGGCCGAGTCGGCAGTCTGCTTGCCACTCTTGTTGGACTGGCCGGAAGGCGGGGCTTGGGAGTAGGCAGAGGGCGGGCCCTGGTGGTCCTCCGACTGAGATGATTGGCTAGACTGTAGCGGGGGTGTGTCCTGGGTCACGGCTGGGGTGAGGGAATCTTCCTGATGAGGTGCTGCATCAATGGATTCAGTCTTCTCTCGAGGTTCCCCAGTGACGGGGTCTTGAATCTCGACACCTGGCTGGGGTTTGTCAAGCGAGGGCTCACTCTGTTCACCACCAGGTACTGCCTCGGTCTCTGCGGGAGGAACATCATCGTCCACAGCTGGTGACTGGGCGGTTGCAGGCGCTACTACTGTGATCGAGTCTTGGGTAGCATCTTGATCGGAAGAGGGTGCTGTTTGGATGGTTGGTTGCTTTTGGACAGGTGAGAGCGGTGGTGTGGACGGCTGCTGGGGTATAGGGGAAGATCTAGGCGACTGTTTAGAAACCTATTAAGTGAAATAAACAGTCGGAGAAAAGCTTAGATGAATGGGTAAGGTTAGCAGTTTTCTGAACCCTGTCCTACTTATTACTCCCTATACCGTCCCAAACTGCCCCAGTTATATGGTTCGGCATTTTAGAATAAATTCAATGTAATAGATTAATGAGATCAGTTTTTATTGGCAGACAGACTGCTTAGTCTGGGTCCGGTTTTATCGATTGTTTAAGCTTGACATGCCGGGTTCTCGACCGATAAGAATGGTTTAACTGTCCAGGATATTTATAAATACACAGTAAATCTGTTTTGCAATAGTCACACAACATGAACACAAACACATGGAATGAAGTTGAGGTAATGTTGAGCAACTCTTTTTTTTTGCTTCAAGAGAAAAAAGTGAGTGTTTACTTACACTGCATACGTGAAAGGGCAGAGAGAAGCAAGCGAGAAAATTACTGAGTAGCTTGAGCAGAGCTGCTGATGAGTTCCTGGTGAAAGAAAGTAAGACGGAGCACGCAGAGTGACAGACAGGCAGAGAGAAGGTATGACAGAGTGAAAGGCAAAGCAGAGAGTGACAGACAGGCAGAGAGAAGGTAGGGCAGACAGTGACAGGCAGAAAGAAGGTAGGACACAAAGGCAGACAGAAGGCAAAACGGACGGTGATAGATGGGCAGAGAGAAGGTATGACAGAGTGAAAGGCAAAGCAGAGAGTGACCGACGGGCAGAGAGAAGGTAGGGCAGACAGAGTGACAGAGAGGCAGAGAGAAGGTAGGGCAGACAGAGTGACAGACAGGCAGAGAGAAGGTAGAGCAGACAGAGTGACAGACAGGCAGAGAGAAGGTATGACAGAGAGAAGGTAGGGCAGACAGAGTGACCGACAGGCAGAGAGAAGGTATGACAGAGTGAAAGGCAAAGCAGAGAGTGACCGACAGGCAGAGAGAAGGTAGGGCAGACAGAGTGACAGACAGGCAGAGAGAAGGTATGACAGAGTGGAAGGCAAAGCAGAGAGTGACCGACAGGCAGAGAGAAGGTAGGGCAGACAGAGTGACAGACAGGCAGAGAGAAGGTAGGGCAGACAGAGTGACAGACAGGCAGAGAGAAGGTATGACGGAGTGAAAGGCAAAGCAGAGAGTGACAGACAGGCAGAGAGAAGGTAGGGCAGACAGAGTTACAGACAGGCAGAGAGAAGGTATGACAGAGTGAAAGGCAAAGCAGAGAGTGACCGACGGGCAGAGAGAAGGTATGACAGGCAGAGAGAAGGTAGGGCAGACAGAGTGACAGACAGGCAGAGAGAAGGTATGACGGAGTGAAAGGCAAAGCAGAGAGTGACAGACAGACAGAGAGAAGGTAGGGCAAACAGAGTGACAGACAGTGACAGGTAAGAAACAATGACAAATGAATGTCTTTCACAGTTTATTTTGATAGTTTATGACTGACTTGGGACATGTGACTGGCTAGTAATGGACATTATAAGCATTAGTGATAATAGTATAAAACAGGATGTAAAGGAATGTGCAGAAATGAAACTAGCCTATGAAAGGAAAACAATCGGGAAATCGCTAGATTAGAATTGCGCTTGCAATAAATATTGCGCTTGCAATACAAATTTGCTGAAAAATGTTTTACATGTAAAAAATATTTTGCAGGGTAAAAAACGTCGGAAAATTGGAATGTTTTTAATAAACTTCTGACTAAGATCTGAAATGTTTCATGTGATTAGAAACTAAGGCTCCAACTTCGGCAGTTGCTATGCTACTGTTAAGGGCAGACAATGATAATCTATAGCTACTGCATAGCAACAGCCGAAGTCGCAGCCAAAGCCGTCAATTCGGACACGGCGTAAGAATGGGCAAGTAGAGGTGCACCCAGCTACCTGCAATGATTCACTGCAAACTGTGAGTTATTACTCTAGCGACTCCAAAACAGCACAATGACTTGCGACTGTGTATACCTTTGGTGAAGCTGTCCTAGACCCAGCGGGGGATCCATCCGATCTTCCCCTACCACTTCCTGGTCTGGGCTTGGGGGAGCTAGTACCATCAGGGGCAGGGGAGGCACGTCGACTGCCGGTAGGGGCAGGGGAGGCACGTCGGCTGCCAGTAGGGGGGCGAGAGGTGACGGGAGAGGCTGGTGCCTGGCCTGTGGGTGGCGGGGTTTGACTGACAGACTTGACAGCAGAACCTGAACATCATAAAGGTTAAAGGTAAGATAAGAACATAATGAGTAACTCACCCGGATTGACTCGGGTTAAGGCACATGAGTTATAGGCAGACGAGTTGTGCTACCGAACACTCAAACACTGTACACTATAAAGCCTGAACACTAACGTTCCAAAACAATTGATAGAAACGTTTGCTGACCTGGTCTGGAGGTCTTGGTGGGTGTGGATCGCCCCTGCTTGACTGACCCTTGACCTTTGACCGGAGTAGGAAGCTGAGCAATGACCTCCTCTGTCTCCTTGTGGACGATTTTATGCGCTGCCAGCAGGTGTTTCCTCTGTTGTAATTTTACTAATAAATTATTCAACAAATAAGAAAATAGATCACTTTTGTTTATATAAATACACTGATTTCAACTGATTCACATGCTACATTTAAATGACTGATATTGTGCGTGTTTGGTACATTCTAGTTTAGTGCACAGCGCCGTCCGTGTCCCGTCTTTACTGCGCGTCAAATTTACTTGAAGATAAATTTGTCATTCCGCTTGCGCAACATGGCAAATGTAGTGCGTCTGAGTCCCATACCACTCGGCTTTCGGCCTCGTGGTATGTGACCGTCCACGACGAAAGGGCTGTAAAGTAGGCATCCTCCCGATTTGAGATACATGTATTTGCAGGGACTAGTGATGGACTCGACTACATCCCTGATAATATTCACCTTTCTCTCTGACTGTGATCTTCTGTACTTCTGGTAGCAGGAATGTGGACACCAACTCGGCAACTATCTCTTCCGATTCCAGCTCCGTTTTCCTGCAACGGCAAAATTAAATTGATAAATGTGAGACGTTCTGGGGAAATAAGACAAAACTGGGAGTTGGGAAATGCTTTTCGTAATTTTTTTATCATGGAGAATATACTTAAATTGAGGTCAAGTAAGATGGGGTATTGAGGTCAAGTAAGCCAATGTACCTGTCTTCTATGTCATAAGCGACTTCATTGATGCGCTGTGCCATCATCTGGACCTCCTCCCTCGCCTGCTTGTCTGCCGTGTTGTCCATGGAGGACAGAATGATGTCTTCTAGATAGGTGTCTACTGAATTCTGATGCACTTTGACAACCTGGGGGAGTAAGAACAATCAATGTAACTGTCATTTCTTCTCATCGTCTTCTCTGTGTGTTTCTTCAGGCTTGTAAACTAACAGTGCTTCTAGGAGATCGAGAATTCCTTGGTTTTAGTACCAGAAATATAATAAAAATAATCACACGTTAGCGGTGCGACAGCTTACCTGCTTGAATATCTCGTCTTCTTCCCTCCTCCTCCTCTCCTCCACCTGTCTCCGCCCAGATTCCTCAGCCTCTCGTATGCGTCTGTGCCTCTCAGCTAGCATGGCGTAGGCATGGATGCGACGTTCCTCTTGTAGTCTGATCAGTTCCTTGCTCAGGAAGTCCAGCATGTCACCCATCGACTCGCCTTCTAGCTGGGATATGGCCTCGTCGATGAAGGATTCCTAAACAGATGGGCAAGAATATAACAATTATTTCAGCTCCTTGCTCGGGAGGTCTATCATGTCACCCATCGACTCGTCTTCTAGCTGGGATATGGCCTCGTCGATGAAGGATTCCTAAACAGGTTGGCAAGCATTCATTTATTTTACATTTGGTCTGCTGCGAAGATGAAAATCTTCCTCTTTGAGAAGGCATAAACTTAGTGATGCCTTGACAATCGAAGCCTTTCACCTTGTGTTGATGCAGCCTGCGTTGTCGCTGCAGGTTCAGCGTGGATTGTTTTTCCTGTTTCTTCATCTGTTGCTCTGCTGACTGCAGGGCGTGAGTGCTGCGCAGCTCGTTAATTAGTTCTTGACGCTTCTCTTTGCCTTCAAACATCTGACGAGAAACAAAATCACAAATATGTCCTGTTAAGGCTGGTTCATACTCGCCGCGAACGCAACTTTATGTCGCTGGGAGTTTTCACACTGTGAATTCGCAAAAGTTGAACACATTTCAAATTCGGTGAATTTCACAGCGAATTTGTTGTGACATCAAATTCGCATCAAAGTGGGAACCGGCCTTTACAAGGGCTTCCTCAATAACAAGAGAGTCTAGGGCCCGTTTCTTTCACGCACATTTAGTGACCCGAAACTTCAATAGCTAATCTTGATAGATCCAAAATGGCGACAAAAAGAGAACAATTTATTATCTGATGACCTGCTAAAGGATAATAGTCAATTCCTTCTCTTCGATAATACCGCCCTCGTCTGTGCATGCGCAAACCCATTAGCTTACCATGTTCTGTATGGCTCTGCCACGGATGACCTGCTGCAGGAAGATAATAGCCAATTCCCTCTCCTCTCCACCCAGGTCCGGTGCCTCCACGGAGGGTGTGGGTGGTCTAGGGACGGGCTTCTCAATCTTCTGTAGGAATCTCAGCGGCTTGGGAGCCTCCTTGCCTTTGGTCTTCACGTCTTTGATTCCTACAATGTCAAGACCAGGGTGTCGTCTCAAACATGACTTTGAAGGGTATTCCATTGAGCTTTTTACGTTCTTCCCACACCATTGGTTTTATATAAATCTGGTTCATACTTCACGCGTTTGCAAAGTTAATTTTACGTCACGAGCCAATTCAATGCAGTTGAAACATGTTTGACTTTCGCAATTTCACAGTGCAAAAACTTGCCCAAAAGTCTTAATTTCAAACGATTCCTAGAGCTGGGCGGTGTTTGTGTTGGAACCTGATCATGCAGAGCAGGTTAACGCGTGTGAAGTAAGCCTACTGGAATCTGGGTCCATGACAGACGGTTCACATCGTATGCTTTTAAAAATGAGATTATTTTGTGTAGTCTATTATAGTCCACAGTTTGCGTGTATCACTGTTTCTAAGAATGTTCCAAGATACGCGTGAATCACAGCTGTAGAATTGAGTTCGTGGACGAATAAAAACACTCCGTGACTTTTACTGTACCTTTGTAGATTTCATCCAGTTCATTCTGTCTTCTCTGGGATCGTTTGATGAAACCCGTCTTGCCTTGTGACTTGGGTCTAGGAGCCACCACCCTGGGCTGGGTTACAAAGTCTGGCAGGGAATTCTCCAACTCCAACAAACCTGTACAAAATATGGAATTCAATTTATCAAATTAGAAATAATAATAATAACAAATATTACTGATAATGGTTACAAAGTGCCCTGCCCAAGGGCACACGCACCATAGTCCCAGGCTGGACTCAAACCCACAACCTGCTGATTTCTACAGATTACAAATTCAAAGCTCCAGACTGCGAGGTTCGATCACGGCTCTCCACAATCGTATCAACAATCTTGAGTCATCAATTTTTATCAGACTTTTTTTCTGACGTCTTTACCTTTATATGTGTCCAGATATCGACTCTTGACCACAAATTGCTCAGATCCTTTATCCAGGAAGACACCATGCCTGGTGAAGGGACCATACACCTCAGAGTCATATTTAGAGTACTCCTGTGTGATCTCGCGTCTCTCTAAGTTGCCTTCCACCTTACTGCGTTTCAGCGTCAACTTCCGAATCGCTGGAAAAATAAGAAGAAAGGGCAAAGAAAGAGGTGATATAGGCTGCCGCATGGCTCCTGGCCTGATGAACCGGGTAATAAATCCATCTCTATTCTCTTACATTTGATGTGTTCCTTGCGTATCCAGTTGACTTTCTTCTCTCGTTCTCTCTGTTTCTTACTCCACAGTTTGTTCAGTCTCTTACTGTTCAGCTCTACATGATTCTCTTCTCTCTCTCGTAGGATTCTAGTAAGTAACTCCAGCCTGGCCTCCTGAAGCCTGAGAACAAAAAGTCGTCATGTACAAATCATTTTTTTAATTGAAAATATCAGAGTTGTATTAGAGTCCTTGCAAGCCCTTTCACAAATCCATTCACAAGTCCTTTTATAAAGCCAGTCGCAAGTAACTGGTTGAACAATGACAAAGGAATGCTTTTGTTAACAGAATAGCTAGTGACTTAAGACTGGCTTGCAGTTACACATGAACCAATGGGAGTGGCTAAAGCCTCTCCCCATAGACCAAGTGTTACAGACAGCCGCTCCCCATAGACCAATGTGTTACAGACAGCCGCTCCCCATAGACCAATGTGTTATAGACAGCCGCTCCCTATAGACCAATGTGTTACAGACAGCCCCTCCCTGTAGACCAGACAGACAGCCGTAGTCATGACATTACTTTTCAATCTCTTCTTCTCTAAGACTCCATTCCTTTCTCTCCATCTCATCCATCATTCGTTTTCTCTTCTCCAGCTGTGAGACGTCGTTAAGAGATGGCAGGGTAGCCTCCCAGGCTCTCTTGGCTCTGGCTCTCTCTATCATCTCAACCTCGGCTAGACCAGCGGGCAGACCGTGACCTGCAATATCAAGGGCACAAAAACAATTCCAGAATGTTGTTTTACTGAAACTCAAAATGGTGGATCATGGTAGGTCATTTCAAGTCTGGCAGTAGCCAGATTGACCTACGATATTGGGGTGAACTTCATTTAAATATCTGGAAGAAAATGATACCAAGATCGGGCCTGCAGCTAAAACTACTGGACCAAATCGGGATTTCTTGGTATCATTATTGTTCTAGAAGGACTCTCAATCCATCGGTTTAGGTAGTTTGGGCTTTTGGTGGTGGATGTGTGCTTGTCTAGAAGGATTCTCAATCCATTAGTATAGGTAGTTTTGGCTTTTGGTGGTGGATATGT
Source organism: Crossaster papposus (assembly GCA_037893245.1). NCBI lineage: Eukaryota > Metazoa > Echinodermata > Asteroidea > Velatida > Solasteridae > Crossaster > Crossaster papposus. The sequence continues at coordinate 32,159 of JBAIAA010001045.1, read as the reverse complement.
GTGCTTGTCTAGAAGGATTCTCCTTCCATTGGTGTAGGTAGTTTAGACTTTGGGTGGTGGAGGTGTGCTTGTCTAGAAGTATTCTCAATCCATTGGTATAGTTTAGGCTTTTGGTGGTGGAGGTGTGCTTGTCTAGAAGTATTCTCAATCCATTGGTATAGGTAGTTTTGGGGGGGTCGATAGTGAATATTTCTAGATACCATATGAGAGAGTGGCCAGTGTCAATAGCTCTGGCTGGGAGCCGGGACGGACCACGTATTCAGGCGTGTAGGGGTCAGTCTGTGTTTCGCTTTCTCGGTAATCCGTCTGGACGTCCACTGTTCTAGTCAGAGGTGTTGGGGACCGTTCCATCATAGCTTGTTCCTGCTGGCCGAATGGATCCAGCCTACAAACAAACAAACAAGATGACAAACCATCAGATCAAGACTCACAGGGGTTTTGGAAACCTTCGTTTTGCTTTGGCTTCAACTCCGACTTCTGAATCACTGAGAAGCAAATAGAAATGGAAGCAAATGGAAATATTGAAACTTCTGAGGTCACATCAACCGATTGAATGTTTCTGAAGCACAACAGGGACAAGAATGTGGCTGGAGTTTTCACAGTTGAGAGCCTGAAATCACCTTGTCTACTTGTCAACATTTTCTGTGGAATTCAGTAACTTACCTGGAAGTATGTAGGACGACCTCTGGTGGCACTTGCTGTAGGAATGGAATGATAGGACGTCGGAAGAACTTGTATCGGTCCTGTCCCCCGACATCATGCTTAGCATAGTGGACGGCTGGAAGCTTGACATCTGGGGCATAGTTAAATCTGAAAACAAAGTTTAATAAAAAAGTACAGCTATAAACAAGTGATTTGCGGATCGCAAATGTTGCCTTTTCACGTGGTCAATCTATATGTTTCGTGTTCTTAACAAAAGTCAAATTGTGTGTATTTTTAAATAACGACTTCAAATGACCCCTAAATGACCTTTGACTTCCTATTTTGAAAGAGTTGTGTTAAACCCTCCCCCTAAAATCACCATAGTAATTACGTACAAGTTCCACACTCACGTTTTGTATCGAACCATAGCCTCTCTGGCTTGAGTTGAGTAGCCGCGCCACTGGCGGGATATGAACCTCGGTACAGGGTCTGTGGTGTCCAGTTGCATTTGGAATCGTGGGTGGTGACGCAAGGCACTAAACATGGTGTTATACACGGGAACTCTTTTCTGCAAAGGAAGTACGTTGGAAACAAAGAACAATTTCAGCTAGTGTTTAACACAAAAGTTTATCTTCATTGAGATAATATAATGAATAAAGGTACAAAATGCAAGAGAAAAGGTAGTTTTTGTTTTACTTACAACCCTGTCCACTCTGGTATGGGCCTTGAACATGTGTCGGGCATGGTCCCTCTCACTAGATAGTGTGTGCACATTGTCTGAAAATTAAAACAAAGAATGTCATAAGGCGCGTGATGATCACGCAATGATCGCGCAATCACGATATCATGTTTATGAATCATTGAATGGGATAGGCAATCTGTAGTACAGCCATTCTAAAATCAACACACAGCAATGCCCCACTTTCACTCTAGGCGCCCTAGCTGCCTAGGGTAAGAAGAGAGTGGGTATACATATGTATATTCGACTGGGGGAGAATTCAACCACTCGTTGTTATTTTAAAACCTTTGCACTAAGATGCTCGGAGAAAATTTTTATTTTTATCTGCTTCAAAAAAAAGTTTAAAATAAAATTGATCGTTTCAGAATTTTAAAATTTGAATTGAAAGGATCTTTCGTATGTCATGTGGCGAGTGTTTGCTTTAAACTTTACGAAAAGGGTAAATTTAAATGGCGAATTTCCCAATCATGAGCTTTTACTACTACATGTAGCTGGAATTTTCAAGCTAGTAAATTAGTAAATAGTTAGCAAGTAGCATTGAAATTGAATGATGATCATCATCATCATCATCATCAAAAATTATGATGGCAACTGCCAACTCACCGTAAAGATAATCATGAGTTCTTGTCTGCTGCACCCTAGGCGCTTGCATTGTTTGCCCCACCGACATACTGACACACTGTTGACTTATTTTACAGTGCTTTTTCAGCAAGTTAACATCATCGATTTGAGTTTTTGAAGTAAACAATCGCTTTCATCTGGTGGAACTCCATACGGAAAAATTGCTTCTCTGCTGTGCATGTAATAATAATAATTGTAGTCATGACGACACAGCCTCGTACGGCTAAAAACGTTCGTAAAGTTGTGACCGTAGGGGGGAGGGTGTGTGTGTGAAATAATTAAAAAAATCATTTCGATTACAATTTGTTCCTAAATATTTTTATTTAATATGAAGAAATTTTGTATGAAGAAATAAATGTTATTAAAACGCCATTTCAAAGAACTACACAACATGTAGTTCGTGCAGTACGCGAGTAGCAAACCGCACGGCGAGGGCGCCCCCCGCCGTACGTACGTCCAGCGCGCGTGTATGGAATGTGCACATGTGTGATGTGATGACGAATTCGTAGTTGTGGGCGCAACATCTCATTCGGCCTTGTAGAACTAGAAGAAGATAAACGGAAGCAAGTTTCACCGCCAAGGTAGTCAATTCGATTGAGTTAGGTAAGTTTAATTACTAATAATTGCCGTTTCTATAAATTCTGGGCTAAATTATTGAAAAAATGTAACCCCTGGCCTTATACCAATTAATTAGGCCCCCCTAAATATGGCACATTTTTGGGTATGTATTGTATGTCATGTGTTGCTATTATTAATATTATTACAGAAAGATTTCTTTTTGTTTTGTTTTTTTGTTTACTTTGCGTTTTGTTTTTGTGTTTACTTGGTCCTGTAAAGTAGATATACATATGTCTGTATGTAAACAATACGTACAATTGTCATTTAAATGTACAGCCTGGTTTTCCTTTTAATCACAGCCTCAGGCATCGAGTAAACAACATAGCATCTGTTACTGAGTGGTAGAGAAATCCTCGGCTAAATGGACGAACGCAACAGGGAGAAACTGTGCTACCACTACGACGCGATCGCCCAGGAAATGGACACACAGCATGTCTTGATGTATCTGAACGGAACGGTTCTCACTTCATACGAATGCGACAAAATCTCCGTCGGCAAAACAAGGAAAGACCGAGCCAAGTCCTTGCTGGATATTCTTGTCACTAAGGGCCCGCTGGCTTACCAGCATTTGCGCTACGCACTGAAGGAGCGTTACCCCCACTTGGTGAAAAAATTGGACACGGAGTCCGCCATTCCAGAACGCGACGACACCCTGGTTGCCAAGAAAATCACCTTCCGGAGGCGTGACTCTCTCATTCTGAATCTGAGAACTGACAACGTCTTGGACATTTTGGAGAAGGGTGGAGTCCTGAACAGGGACGATTGTAATCATGTCCGAGCGGGATTGACCAAGGAAGACAAGGCCAGGGTACTGGTCAATATGATCCCGGAGCGAGGGCCAGGGGCTTATCGCCAATTCAAGCTGGCAGTCAAGGCTCACCAACCCAAACTGGCCGATTTATTGGAATGAGTCGGATTGGCTTAAAAGTTTAAACTCATCACAACTATTTTATCATATTTGGTAATTGGCATCAACCTGCCTGACTAATTGAACTAATGAATTGTGCCTTTCAAATATTAAAACAAAGTTAGAGTGCCTTAACAGTTTTAATATTTACAACTTGTTTTATTTACCGTGTGAAATATTTTAAAGCATTTCTATTTTATTACGTGTTTGATATTCTATATTTTTACACAGCTATCTCAGTAATATTTATTCAGAATATTTTGTTAAGCAGACACATTAAACTTATTTATTGTGGTAACAAAAACCAATGGCTGACACATCTATGCTGTGCATTCCATTTTACTGTTTAAAACTTGTAAACAATCCCTCATTGTAACTTAAAGGTAGGATACACCATGTGCTTTTCTCAGCATCCATGATTGGAAATCTTCGAACTGGTCAGTTAAACGATATTTACTATATAATAATTAAAAAAAATTCACCCATTCATGATAATTCAAGCAATTGCAATGGTGTATCCTACCTTTAATGAGGGGGTAGATAAAACTAACAAGTTGCAAGTTTGTAAAAGTATTGAAGTGCAGCCTGATGGAAAATTGGAATTATGGGTTTACCGGAAACGCCCAAATGGTAATTGAGAAAGAGTGACTCATACTCTTTGACAAGATTTAATAGGGGGTAGCAATATTAGTGAAAGTAGACTAGTCATGGATGAGTGATTACATTTATGGATGAGTGATTACATTTATGTATCCTATTTCCTTTCTGCAAGAGGCTTGTTATTTACTATAAGGTTCCTAAAATCATTTAAAACTATTGTTTTAAAAGAATTACAGCATCACCTTGTTATTTGTACAAACCTTTCAATCTTGTTTCTGTTTTAAATTTGTGTTTATGAATGCGACAGGAAAAAAACATGTTTTACAATTCTGAAATGCAATTTGCCATTTTCAAATCTCAAGTTTTAACTGTATTTGTCCAAAATGTATGATGTACTTAATTGATGATTACATCTAAGTTATAAATACAAAACAACATTTACACAATGCATTTGTGTATTCTGGAACGCCTTCTTAAGCATTAAAATGTTTGAATGTGTTATAAATATAATCAAATCATTGTACTTTTGATGTACATGTAAACAGGTTTTTGTGACAATTTTTAAAGGGCTTTTTAAACCCAAGAATGTCAATTTTATCTTTTAAATCTTCTGTATTGAACTTGGGTTGTGTGTGCGCATGTATACTAAAAATGTGTATTTTATTGTGGTTTTATTGTGGTATGTTTGTGGAATATAAATATTTACTTAGATTTTATGGTACATTGTAATTACTTTCTTTGTGTAAAATTCTTGTTCTTGTTGTGTATTGAGTGTATTGGCTTTTAGGTGGTGGGGTTCGAACCCAGTGCCAGGAACATAATACTGGTATCCGTCTGTACGAAACTGTACGAGTGCGTACGTAACCTGCAACAACATACACGCAGCGTCTACACATACGTACGTGCGTATTGTGCGAGTGCGGTAGTGATGTACCAAAAGGTCATACGCATGTACTGTAGCGTGGCATTAGTTTAGCTACGAATCATCGTAGACCGATGGAAGCTATTTGGATGTCTGCAGAAAGGTCTACTCTCTGTATTGTGGGTAAGCTGGTGATTAGAAATGTGTAACTTTTTAGAAAAACATCTTTTAAGATGAGTGTGAGCCTAACTTTTTTATATCCAGAAGTTGAGTTTCGTACACGGCACGGCAGATCGATTGGGTACGATCACATACGCATCACGTAAACAGAGAAGGTGTGCACCGGTTTTCTTTTCTTTTTATATCATTTTTACGATGAAAACATCAAGTGAGTATTTACATGTCAGCTCCTTCAATTGACGTGTACACTTTTAATTTATTTGTCGTTAACTAACGTTAGCTGTTTCATTGTATTTGCCACCTTGTTTTGCTTTAGGGGCACAATAAAAATCCCGTTTGTAATGTTAAAGCAGTTTTCATGGGTTATTCCATTTCTCTGGTGATAGGGGTGTTCTCTCTTGTGCTGCTAAGTAATTGCGCTATGCACGTAGTGGTTGTGCATGGGAAATTAAACTGCATAACATAATTTACACTAACAACGTATAGTTTACATAGGTCTACACATTTTTTGGGGAAAGTTACAATGTAATTTATTCAAAATCGTGGAATGCATCTTTTTGTCTGCTAAGTTTTATTTTGCTTTTTAAGTTAGCACACTTTGGGCTTATTGTCATATATGTACCTAATTTATTAAATGGAATGTTCCATAATTCTTTTTGCTTACAAAATGGCTGCCATAACTGACTTTGCTTACTGAGTTGAGTGGTTTTTTTTACCAAGCTTTATATTTGAGGATAAACTTGCTTTACAGTGTTAGGCCTACGCGAAATGCTGTCGTGGCAATATAGTATCTCGCACTTTGACGAGTCTAGTTTTAATTGATTAAATTTTTAAGCAGATTTTCACAATTTTTAGCTCACTTTTTTTTGTTCCTGTTCTCATCGTTCTATCTTCTTTTTATTTAGCCGTTTTGTGGTCATGCCTACCTTTTTCAACTTTTATGATGTTCAATGTTACAACTAAATTATTAAAGGTAGTACTAGTATACACCATTTGCAGATATCCCAAAATTTTACCACCGAATTATTAAAAAATATCTTACTCATATAAAAGTAAATACTGATCCTAGGGATCCAGCAAAATGATTGCACTAGATATCCTGTAATTATTCTGAAAAATATATTTTTATAAAGAAAAATCGCCGGACGGCGATCGCGAAAAAACACAACTAACATAAGAATAACTGCTCGACGCCGGTTGAAAACAAACGCTGTTTTTCGTGCTTTTCTTGACATCCATGATTGTAAAACTTCGGACAGGTCAGTTAAACGATATTTACTATAAAATACAACCCCCCAAATCTACTCATTCATGATAATTCAAGCAATTACCAATGGTGTATACTACCTTTAAACAGTTCACATTCTTGATAATTAATTGAGCATTACTTTGGGCAGGAAATAATATGCTCACGGTTAGATTTGTCTTCAACAGTTTATTAGACAGTTTTATTCTTAGTTTTATTCTAGCACCCCCCCCCCCCCCCACCCCCAACCACCCCCCCCCCCAACCACCACCCCCCTACCACCCCCCCCTACCCCCAACCACCCCCCCCTACCCCCAACCACCTCTTTTCAAAACCCATGCAAAGGCTAAAATAATGTTTTGTGCAGCTTTACAATTACAAAGTTCTGCAAAACCAGTAGATCATATGTTCTCACTTATACACTTTTTATTTGATTGATTTAAACATTTATTTTCTTTTTTAACTGGTTTTAGGTTGATGTAGAATATCTGCAAAGATCTCATCGAGCGGAAAGTCATGATTCATCTTTATCTGATTGTTTCAAAAGTCAAAGATTGACGTACTTACTGGTAAGACTAGAGATAAATTTGTATTGATTAACTTGTCTAATTAGTGCACAAAATTACATTTACCTTGATGATCATGCCTACAACAAATTAAGACATCTTTTGACTCACTCACATGTATTGTATGTAAACACCGGCAATCGTGAACCCCCTAATGTCCCTCTTTTGTTTGTACTTCAACTTTTTCAGAAGGCTTCCCATTGGTTGGTCAATTGTGGACTCTTTGGCCTTTGTTTATGCCCTTACGAGATCAGCTGATTTTTTTCAGCGGCCAATTTCATATAACATGTAAGCACAACTATTTGCTTAGCATAACAAGTCTTGCTCAGTAAAAACAGGTTACCAGCCAAATCTTCATGTGCCAAAACCAGCTGATTACCAGTCACAAACAATTAACATAAAATTTGGTTTGTAAAGTAACCCTGTTTTTGCAAAGGCAAAATGTGTACGCTAAGCAAATGTTTGTCTTTACATGTTTAATGAAATTGGCCCCGGCCAATTAAATATGATTATCAGCTTTATATTTTATTCTTCTGCTGTGGTAAGCTACATATTCTTCACACCTGTATGTGTTTGTTTATATTGTTTAGACTCATTTCATGACGTGGACCAGGTGAAGATGCAATCCGTGTAATTCCTATTTTCAAAACAAGACTGTCACTGACGGAAATAAGGTGTGTTTTTGTACTTCGTTAATTTAAAGGTAGGATACACCATTTGCAGATGTTATCAAATTTATCGAATTATCAACAAATATTTTACTTATTTAAAAGTAAATAATGATTCTAGGCATTCAGCAAAGTGATTGCGCTAAAAAACCTGTAATTGTTCCGAAAAAAATAAAAAAAATAAAATAATAATCGCGAAAAAAAATAAAACAACAAAAACAACTGCCGGACGCCGGTTGAAAACAAACGCCATTTTTCTTGCTTTTTTTATTAACCCATTCAAGCACTTACCAATGGTGTATCCTACCTTTAAAAATTCAGTATCGAGTTTGACCCTTCACTTTGGCCCTTCAAGTGGTTAAAGAGAACTGCACCAGCAAGTAGGATGTCATGGGTTAGCAGGAGGTCATGGGTTAGCAGGAGGTCATGGGTTACCAGGAGGTCATGGGTTAGCAGGAGGTCATGGGTTAGCAGGAGGTCATGGGTTAGCAGGTCATAAGTTCAAGTCCTACCAGAGGACAAAAGTTCTGAATCCACCACTCCTTCTGAAATCATCCGAGGTTTAGGCTTAAGTAGTACACATAGTTCAAACGTGTCCGCTCCGATGGGGTAGGCAGCCATAATAATAATATTTGGTGCTTGCTTATATACGGTACCGGTACATGTAGATATTTGTACGACCGGTAGGGTGTCAAAGCGATTTACAATTTGTCCCCATTTTTACGATGAGACACGTATGTCAAAAATGACAATCGTTAATTAACAAATTACATTAATGATGCAAGAATCTCAATGATTGCATTTTGCATTTTCTCGAATAGACACAAACATTACTGCAGCTAGCATTATCTTCACCAAAACCTTGTGTTAGAGTTTAGCTAGAGTTTCCTTGTAAATGTTAGTAAGTGATATTATACAAATAATAATTGTTTACGAGTACAATGGTTAGACAAATTTAATGAATTATCAGGTGGAATGTTTCTATTCCACAAGGTGATTATCAGTCATTCTGCTAGCTGTTCTTTATTTTATCAAACCCTTTGACAAAGCAATCAACAATACAAAATTGACGTTTGTTCTTTTTTCCGTTCAGGCCCTGGTCCGCTCTGCTCTGCTTTTACGGCCATGATTTCACCTACTGCCAGGATTTCATCTGATACCCTGATAGCTGAGACAACAGAGGTTTAGAATGGAGGCAGATTCCACCAGTGACAGGATACCTGAAGACGCCCCTGAGACGGCAAGTCAGGAGGTCTTTGAAACCATGGAAACTACTCTTGCATCCAATGATTGCGAGGAGAGAAGTTTGTCAGAGGTGCCAAGAAGAGATCAGCATGATTTCAGTGGCAGCCATGGCAGCTCTTCAGTGTTAGAAGACAATGCCGACATTGACAATCCTGTATCACATATGGATATCAATCAGCACGCTATCAAAGACACTGCAGTAGACTCTAAATGTGATTTATCATTTACCCAAGTAGGTAATGATTCTGATCCTCCTCCGGTCAAGGAGCTAGTCGGTGATGGTTTTATTACTGCTATTACAACCTCGACTGGTGTGTCCGTCTCCAAGCCTTACTGTCAAACAGAAGCAGAAGGTTTTAAAATGGCAGAAAAATCCCAAGTTGCTAAAGATTTCAAAGCTATGGACAAATCCCAAACTGTTGAAAGTGCTCAAGCTATGGATTGTTTCCCCAAAATTGACAGTTCTATTTCTGCAGAATGTCCCCAAGCTGTCGAAGATTACCAAGTAATAGAAGGTGTCCAAGCCATGCATGGTTCTCAATCCACAAGAGGCTTTCCTTCTACAGATTCTCTTCAGGCTCCAGAAGGTACTTGTGCTTCAGAAGGGTACCAAGGTACAGCAGGTCAACAGGTACAGCCAGGTTTTCTAGGGACAGAACGTTCTCAAGCCACAGAATGTTCCCAAGCTTCTAGAGCATCTCAAGTTACCAAAGATTCCCAAGCAATAGAAGTTCCTCAAGATATGGAGTGTTCTCAAGCTCCAGAAGATGACTTCGTTGAAGCTCTTCAAGGCGACTCCCTAGCTACGTTAGGTGTCCAAGTTCCAGTTCTTGTTGGTGCTGACTCGACCAATATTTCAACCCCTAATAAGCTGCTTGTGGAAATAGCCGATTGGGACAAAAGTGTCCAAGATACTGCTAGCTGTAGTGATTTTAAAACAGGTGTAAAAACATTAGGCAAAACTACAAATGAGGATGATGACTTGTACTCGGAAATCATTGCGACAACCACCAAAGTAAAAATCCTGAAGAAGTATTTCGGTGATACAAGAAGAACGGGCCTCTGCCACCGGCCACATCACAAAAGGTACTACGGATCCTTTAAGTGCAGAAAGTGTCGCCTATCCTTTGGTTATTTGCCGTCACTATTGTTCCACGGCAGTAAGCATGGCAAGAAATACCACGTGTTCAAATGTTCTAAGTGTAACTATAAATCCCCTGCCCCTGGTGCCTTCACGAAACATGAGCTCAGTTGTCACTCAAATCAGCTTTTCCAGTGCCGTATATGTAATGCAACGTTTCTACAGAAGAGTACACTATGTAGACACAAAGAAGCAAACCATCTGAACTATTTCTGCAAACTTTGTAACTGCTTGTTTTTAAGTCATTGTTCATTGACTGAACACCTGAAAGTACAGCATGTGATTCATACAGACCGTAGCTTCAGCAGAATGGAGAGCTATGGACAATCTGATACAAGCTTTCAGCAAAAGTTCTACCGTGTTGTTCCAAGGAGCTCCACCAAATGTAGCCGGCGATGCGTGAAGTGCAAGGCTTTGTTTCCAAAGCAAAGCGATGCTTTTGTCCAGCATCAGCAAGAATACAAAGTATCAATCCAGGCAGCCTGCTTGTGGTGTGGTTACAAAGGTACTTCAGCCTGTGACCTTTCATGCCATCAACGACAGGTCCATCACTGGTGCTTGGTCTGCAACTGGAAACTAGGAAGCAATGAGCTGTTGGATCAGCACACTAAATCTGTTCATCATGATTTCGAACAAAAAGAAGGCTATGACGAAGAAGTCAAGTCACCAAAGATATTGAGGGAAATGCCTCATGTTTTATGCCAGAAGGAGCATCGATGTCCGCACTGTGGCAAAAAGTTAACTTCAACTGTTCGCCTTCAGCAGCACATCAAAGAGAACCACGACGGCAATCGGCCTCTCGTTGTACAGCACTGGTACTGCACCACATGCAATGTCATCTTTCCAACTAAGAGATTGCTTGAACTTCACATCAGGCTTAACCACCGGCCGATGCAGAAGGCAGAAACCAGTCCCTTGGTGCGGGCCGAACCGACCAAAGAAGATCAGGAATGGCGCTGTCTGCTGTGCAGCACACTGCATCACACACTAGAAGAATGCAATAGGCATCTTATTGTGTACCACCCTGATGAGTATGAATACTGCTCCCGAAAGGAGATTGCTGAACCCAGCCTACCTCTTCCTGTGTCTGCATTATCAGATACGGGTCCCCCGTACACCTGCAACATGTGTGACTCTAAGGTGTCATCTGTGGCAGAACTGCATACGCACAAGGAGCAGTTTCACAAGATAGCATACAGTATATCCATTAACGACGAAAGACACTCCAAGCGAACCATTTACAAATGCAGGTATAAGTGTGGTTTTGCAAACAGCATCCGCAAACATGTCCTGAAGCATGAGCCAACGTGTCGGCACAACACAAAAATTAAACAGAACTTTTTAAGGCATCCTCCCATAGTGCTAAACTCAAATTCAGGAGAGATGGTACATGACCAAGAGAGTGCTGCCACCGTCAATGAACCTGCATTTAGTCAGAAGTCCAAAAAACTGGAAGTAGATCATCCTGAGGTCAAGGAGGCAACTGGCTCCAAGGAAGACCCCCCTGCTGATAGAATCAACCAGGTCGAGAGCATGGAAGCCTCCTCTGAGAAAGATGTTGACCAAACTGCTGTCCATGAGCAAGAGGAGAGGGTCAACCCTGCATCCAGCAGCCTACAGCCTGCCCTTCCTCAACAGATGTCAACAATTAGTTCTGGTTCAAGTAAACCCTCCCAACCTTCTACTTCTGAGTTTGTTTCTGCCCTTGCTGTTAGCACAACAATTTCTCAGTCTTCTTTTAAACGTCCACAGAGCAGCAAGCTGCCTGTTTATAGCAAGCATGATGTGATAACCAGCAGCAGTGATGACGACAGCAATTGCAGTTGGCTTGATAAGAGCAGTGACTCGGAAATATCAGACGAGGCTACCCTGACTGGAGGCTCTTCTCCCCTATCAAGTGAAAGGGAAGATAATGATACAGAATCTTTGCAGGACGCCCCAACATTGTGTCCTCAGAGTCAGTCTTCGGCACTTGGAGGGCAGACTACCCAGAGTAAACCAACTGCCCCATTATCCAATCCTTGTCTGTCATTGCTGCAGCCCACTGTACTCATGAGGTTCTTCCAAGCTATTGACTTGTCGGACCTATACCGCCTTGCCCTACAGATGATCACGGGTTCCCCCCAACCCCATTCCCTTCCAACGTCAGACTCATGGATGGTAAGTTCCAAGGTAGCAAAGTTTAAGTACAAGATCCCCCTCGGTTACAGCCACCCGGAATTCAAAGAGATACCACTCTTTCCCTCCTCAAAAGAAGCAAAGGTACTTGATAACATGCAGACAATGCCATCCGCGCTCATTTCGAAGCATTACAAAGGGGTGCTTGCAAAGCCTTTCCACAATTACCTGTCTTCGTTAGTTGACTCGGCAGTTATCAACAACTTCAGCGAGATTACCATCAAAGGAATTGAGCGTTATGTGAAAAAACAACGGGTAGATGACAGAAAGGACATAACATCAAGCCTGTCTCGGTATATCGTCTCACAGTATGTTAAGAATCAGCAGAAGAAACCACCTGCCACTCAGCCCTTATCTTCGTCAATCAGTGCTTCAAACAATCCTGTTATGCAGCCCATATTCCGATCTGTCAGTACTGCGAATAGTCCAGGTGCAGGGCCCAGTGGGGCTCAATCAAGGCCTTCCGGAATCCATCTTGTGTTAAGAAAATCAGCTGTTCCAGTAGCCACAATTAAGTATATGGCAATACAGCCATCAGCAGTTTGTGCCAGTGGGGCTTCTGTGCAAGCAAATCTGGTAGTCAGAGGTCCACTTCCTTTAACTAAAGCACTGATAAACACATCCTCTTCCAAGGTTTCTGCTGAAACAACGTGTATTTCAGGAGTTACCTCTGTGGCAACACCTGTCGGCCAGACCAAGCCTTCAGACAAAACACCTAACAGAAGAAACACACAGTCAACAAAAGGCAAAACACGTAAGAGAGCTCTTCCTAATCTCAAAGTCAGTAGGAGCCCAGCATCAACTAAACCCACCAAAAAAAGGCCAGCAGTTTACAGCCTACCTGTGAGAAGATCACAAAGATTGCTTAAGGGTGTAGGAGACCTGCAATCTTCATCTGGCCTCAACGACCTGGAGAAGTGTCGTACAACACCTGAGCGGAATACTGAACCAAAAGGCAAGAAACCCAGGACATCAAAGACAAGAATGGATAATTGCACAAGTGACAATGAGCAAGAAGAAACTCACAAAGATCGAACGGAGACAAAACACCACAACAAACCAACATACAGAGTTAAATGTAAAGACAGCCAGGCAGAGATTACAGAAGACACAACAGATCATGGAAATCCCACGTCTAGACCTTCTCAACCAATGATGTTTCCTCAGTCAGGGTTTACAGGCATTGCAGTGACTCCAAGGAATGAGCCGCCTGCAGACAGCCAAATTCAGCAGGTCAGCAACAGCGGAGTGCTGAATAACCATTACAATCTGATGCTTCAAATGGTTCCAGGTACAGGACTGCAGATATTTTCTTTAAATACCAAGCTGCAGCAAGGAGGCATATTGGCTGACACAATCGACAGAGATGGGGTGGTTCAGACCAGAGTGACAAGACACCCTCTACATGGACTAAATTTCACCACTGTGCCAAGACTTATTGCCCCCAACAATGGAACCTTCCACTTCACCAGGCCAGCAGTGCCTCTGAACAGGACAACGTTCTTCACACAACCAATATCTGTTAATTGCCAGAAAAAAGGTCTTCCTGGTCAGTTTACGATACTACCTGGTCTGTCATTAAAGGCTCCTATGGTCCAAGTAAATCCACAGAGCTTGGGAAGCAGGAACCTGGGTGCTTTGATTGATCCACTGTACCCAGATGCCAACAAGAACGTGAAGTATGTAACTAACGAACATGGTGTGTCCCCAAACTGCCCAACAAGTCCAGGCTTCAGCTTGCTAAAAAACATGGAGCAGTTGACTCCACAGATAACTCTTGGTGCAGGTAACTGGCACAAATCTACAAGTAAATGGAAGACGACAGTGACTAAAGATGATGTTTTGGCATACATGGTAAGGAGAAAATTACAGAGGTATACTCCATATAAGCCTATACTAAATGGAAGCCTAAAACAGACTGATGGAAGCACTGAGATGAACAGCAAAGATCAGCTGCAGGCTAGTAGCATTGATAAGATGGATAGTAATTCAACAGTCGACACTCTTGGGAGAAGAATCACGCAGCCTTTTTGTTTGCAACCCATTAGCACACCACAGGAGAAATTGCCAAATGACTGTTTAAGTGAGCAAGCTCTACCTGATCAACCACTCTGTGCTCCTCCCATGGCTGGTGATTCGAAGATATTGGAGGAGTCTGGAATCATTTCAAGTTCAAGCCAGACCAACCTACCGTCAATTAGTACTGCAGGTGTAGAGGAAGATAAGAAGCCGCAGCCAATAACGGAGCAAGTAGTTGATACAACTAAGGAAGAGGAGAATACAAGTACTGGTTCAGAAGAATTGCCAAAAGATGAATCCTGCTCAGATAGTACAAGCAAGAGGAACTCTGAGATAACCAATAAAGAAAATGCAGAAGAAACAAATATGTGTATAACACGGAGATCACTACGTCGAAGAGACTTGAAGAGGAAGGAAGAACCTGGCACTAAGCTGAACAATAAGAAGCAAAAGACAACAGTGGACCACTCCTATATTAAAAAAAACCGACTGTACAGCAGTGATAAAATCAGGAAATTGAGAGCTCTTCGGCAGTGCCGTAAGGGATTTAAGATGCCAAGAGATGCTAAGATGAAAAGCAATGGAAGTAAAACTAGTGCTGACCGACGTTTAGTCCCACACGATCATTCTTACACTGGCAGCAGACCTCGGAGAAGCAGTCCTAGGCTGAAAGCCACAGCCAAGATGGACCACTCTTACTTCTGGAAAACCCAGGATGGAATGAGGGCAAGCGAAGGCTCAGATGCAGGAAGCTGCAGACAGGATTCGGCAGTCAGAATCGGAAAAGTGCCTCCTGAGATAAACAGGAAGCTACCAAGAGTGAAGGATCTGAGAGACAGTGCAGAGGACCATGTCAGCAGCCGTGACCATTCTTACTCGACCAGCTTTCCCAAACAAGTTCAAGACCAGATATCAGCTATGGACCATTGCTATGTCAAGCTCACTCCCATCAGCATTAGCCGTGAGCGACGAGTACCACAGGCAACTACAATGCCCTCAAGCTTACGTGAGACCTCTCAAGCAGAGATAGAGGCCGCAGAAGAGAAGTCCAACAGTTCTGCTGCTGCTGTCAGAGTGGCAGACACTGGATCATCCAGACGTACGCGGAGAAGCTCTGATCAGTCACATACTATGTGAGTCATCTGCCGTATTGACATTAAACGGTGTGGTGTTTCAATCCTAACACTGCCAGACGCAGCGCAGTGCATCAGGTAAACAATTCTGGTGCAATTTGATGCATTCTGCTGTCAACACCAGTGCATTAACGACCACAGTAATTCCCATTCAACAATGCCAGAAATGGATTCTGCTGCGTTCTGTGATTGCAGACTCTGAAGCAGTTTGACCTTAAGATTTCTGACCTGATGGATCTCGCTGCACTGGGCAGGGTTGTCACTTTGACTAATAGAAATGAGTAAAAATCTTGAATATTTATGAATGAATGAACACTATTTGTATCATCTGTTTCAAACCCCAAGCCTGCCTTTACAGCTATGCAAGGCGTGTATTGTTTTTAGTGTGAATAGCTTTGGTAAATTATTACTGTAAATATAGAAGACAAATCAGGTACATATGTACCAACTGTTTGTCATGTATACACGTCTTACAACGTAAACTGGTTAAAGAAGACATACTTAAAAGAAGAACATCTACCAATCTTAATTGCCTGTCGACTTAACCAGTTCGTGTTGGAGGGCGTGTGTTTACGCAAAGTTTTTTCAAAATTTAAAGCAAGGTCGGAAACATGTCGGCAACTGGCTCGCAACGAGCGAGGCCCGGAAATATTAGGGTGTGCTACCCACAGATGCCGGTCTGAAACCGTCTTGAATAAAGGTTCTTTTTTTTTTAAACGCGCAGTTGTGCATCGTATTGCACGTTAATTTGTGTGTACGTTGTATTTATGCGACAATGTCGCGTATGAGTAAATTGTTATGAAAAATGTTCTGTTATCTACAATGTATTATTGTTAGTAGATTTTTTTTAAGATTTTGTTTTTCATCATGTTCTATTTCTATTGTGTATGTGATTCAACTCATTGTGAAGTATGGAGGTTTTCAAAACCTTGGCTTCGTCTTCAGCTTTGTCTTTACCTCTGACTTTTGAATCACTGAGAAACAAATGGGAACATTTAAACCTTTAATTAGATTCATATCAACCGATTGAATGTTTCTGAAGCATAAGCAACAGATTGTGGTTGGAGTTCTCACAGTTGAGAGACTAAAATCACCTGCTGCTAAAGACGAAGATGAAGCCAGGGATTGTAAAAGACCCTATATTTAGTTACATGCGTAATCCTTTCCCTGTTACACTCGAGATCAAACATTTAATAATTCTGCACTCATAAACCCGACTTC
Source organism: Crossaster papposus (assembly GCA_037893245.1). Taxonomy (NCBI): domain Eukaryota; kingdom Metazoa; phylum Echinodermata; class Asteroidea; order Velatida; family Solasteridae; genus Crossaster; species Crossaster papposus. Next base: position 15,573 of record JBAIAA010001045.1, on the reverse strand, counting down.
AAAATCCTTCGATTGAAGGATTGAGGCCAAATGGCAACAAAAAACGGTTGATTTTGGAGGATGCATTGTCAAGTTCATAGATTGTACCCTACATTGTTTATGTTCATCCATGCATAATTTAGATCTGCACATTGAAAACTTTAGACCACATACCGGTACACTTCTTTTTTGTTTCTTCAATAAAATTACTGTAGGTAATGTTTCTTTTCACTCGTCGAGAACAATACATGTATGTTGACGTTGCCATTTTAAAAATTAATATTAATCTGAAAAATCTTGTATTTTCCTACGCCCTGTGTGGGTTAATGTAAATCCAGTCAAACATTACATACCTTGTGTGTACATTCCTTTGAATTTTTGTAGTTAAGAATCCTGGACCAAATTTCACTAAATTATAAATTTTCCTCACACCATGAGAATTCTTTCAACTCGCATTTGTGATTGTTTCACCCTCGAGTGTTTCTCTTCACTTTTCTCAAATGTAACTTTTCTCAAATGTAACCTTTCTTAAATGTAACCTTTCTCAAATGTAACTTTTATAGTTTTTTATCAGAGGGAGAAACCTTGTGTGGACGTGGGCGTGGCCAAGTCCACACAAGGTTTTCTGTTTGTGTATTGTGTGGACATTTTTTGTTTTCAAGTCCACACAGCGTTTACAAGGTTGGTTCATATGTCCTTCTTTTTTGTAATTGATAATTTTTAAAAGAAAAAAATGCCATAGTCAAGTTGTAACGGAAAATAAAAAAATTGTAATGGAAATTAAAAATTTGACAAAAGTTATTGCATGAAAACAAATTTAAAAATCAGAACTTAGATCCCGTCTTGTACATGTACTCGCTTCAATTGAGTTTGACTATCATGTATTTTAGGGTTTCTGCATGTTACATAAAGTCAATCCGCAAAATGCTTCGAGTACTATAACCTGTTTCAAATTTAGCTGTTGTTTCTTTTGGTTTGTTGATTCCTCTCTGAATAGAAATTTGAATGATTTCCTTGATTATTTGACAGGGTAACTTTAAATTTTATTAAAAATTGGCCAACATTTGATTGTTATTGGAAATTAAAAATTGTAAGGTGTTTATAGCCTTGCATTTTTATCAAAAATCCCTCAAATGTGATTATTTAAAGAAAATAAATAAAATGTAAGCGGCTATAGCCTTGCATTTTTATTGAAATTGGCTAAAATGTCACTTTTGAGGGAAATTGTGAGGCCTTGCATTTTTATTTCAAATGACTAAAATTATACTATTTTTTTAAACCAAAATTGTAAGAGGTTCAGCCTTGCATTTGTTTTTAATTGGCTAAAATGTGACATTTTGGGGAAAAAATCTCAATTGTAAGGGGTTAGCCTTGAATTGTTATTAAAATTGGCTTGAATGTGACCACCCAACCTCGTTTTCACTTTAACAAAATCCCTTTTGTACTCTTTAAATCGCGATACGCGCGTACTTTCCATAATGAGCGTAAAAGTTTTCGATCATCCGAAAATCGAATTATTTAATACGTTTGAGGCAAATAAAGCTTCAAATAATTTATCCCCGCGGGACAGTTTGCAAGGCTTTGACGGAACTAGAGTTTGGTCAATTCAGGTCACTCCCCTTGTGGTCGGATTGATTTATGGATATGAACTAGTTCAGTCTTGGCTTGATACTATAACCTGAATTCGAGCACTCAGCCACCCACTTTCGTTTGAGCAGTCGACCTGTTTGCATGGTTGTAGAAATTTCGTCTTGCAAAAAATTTATTTAATGTTTTCTTGCCGATAAGTTCGCCAAATATTGGCGTAAATATGCCCCGTGCCAGGTCGAAGCGATGGGTTGCCTCTGGGCCGGTGGATGGAGCCAAGCGGCCGCAAGGACGGCCTCGATCGTTCGTCCTCTCGGCAGGATGCTGTGGCCAGTCGACGCGATGCGAGTTCAGTCGAGCCATGGAATGCACCGACGGTAGCGGGTACGGTATTGCATACCCGGCCGTTGGATACGGCAGGCCCTGTCAGCAGCGGCGGAGGCCCAATTGTTGCACCATCCACCATCGGTCGGTCCGGAGGTGACTCGTCCACGACTTTGGAGTCGGGTAAGTCTAGTGTGGCTATTAATGCTGAGGAATCAACCCCTCAACCAATTATTACCACTAGTGTTCAGTCTATTTGTCCATGCGTCACCAACTGTGACAATATTGCTAAATATAATTGCTGTTTGCGAAACCAACTGTGACAATATTGCTGAATATAATTGCTGTTTGCGTCACAGACTGTGACAATATTTCTGAATATAATTGCTGTTTGCGTCACTGACTGTGACAATGTTGCTGTTCCCCGACATAAGCTTCGGACGGGAACAAACTGTGATAATTGCGTAACATTAGTTGAGCAGTGGACATCTGCCTTTTTGGTTTTTGCGTTGATATACTGTCTTGTTGCGCCAACCTAGCCAGGCACGCCAATTGCTCAAATATTGCCGGCGGTCAACAATAACCGTGCAAGGATTTTAATCGCGGGAAATGCCTCCGGCCCAATTCCCCGTTGCTCCACCTGTCAGGTATTCGGCCACCCAGCAGCCCGCTGTCTAGACAATCGTCAGTCCAGCGGGCCAGGGCAAATACCAGTAAACCTAAGTAATATGTTACCATTCTTGCGCGTTTACACAGTAGCACTAAAGATGCGCAAATATTGCTGGAAGGCTTCGCCTTTGGCTTTCGACTTAGTTATTTAGGACCTAGCGTTAGTTCCACTGCTCGTTATTCTCTGTCTGCTCTTCAACACCCAGCTATGTTGCAATTAAAAAAATTGATCGCGAGATCGAGTTGGGCCGCGTAGTCGGGCCGTTAGCTATGCGCCTATTCCTAATTTGCGTTGACAATCACTGCCGTCAATTACACAAGTTTTGATGAAGCTATAGCGATGGTATTCAATTTTGCTCAGGGTGCAGTTATGGCCAACTCTGATAATAAATCGGCTTTTCGATTACTCCCTGTTCACCCGGATGATTTCGATTTGCTATGGTTTTCCCCTAATGGCCAAATATATTTATGATACACGTATGCCGCGCCGATGGGGTGCACCATCTTATGTGTCACTTTTGAACGTTTTACTTAGCACTTTCATTGCGTACTGCACTCGTAAGGTGGCTAACTCCGAACACATTGTGCATTAGCTTGATGATTTCTAGTTTGTAAGTGCATTATGGTAATTGCAGATCTGTGTCACGAACTTCATCATTGCTAAATTTAATTGCTGTTTGCGTCACAAACTGTGACAATATTGCTGAATATAATTGCCGTTTGCGTCACCAACTGTGACAATATTGCTGAATATAATTGCCGTTTGCGTCACAAACTGTGACAATAGTGCTGAATATAATTGCTGTTTGCGTCACCAACTGTGACAATATTGCTAAATACAATTGCTGTTTGCGTCACCACATGTGACCATGCATGTATTGCTGAATTTAATTGCTGTTTGCGTCACCAACTGTGACAATATTGCTGTATATAATCGCTGTTTGCGTCACCAACTGTGACAATATTGCTGAATATCATTGCTGTTTACGTCACCAACTGTGACAATATTGCTAAATATGATTGCTGTTTGCGTCACAACCTATGACAATGTTGCTGAATATAATTACTGTTTGCGTCACCAACTGTGACAATATTGCTGAATATGATTGCTGTTTGCGTCACAACCTGTGACAATATTGCTGAATATGATTGCTGTTTGCGTCACAACCTGTGACAATATTGCTGAATATGATTGCTCTTTGCGTCACAAACTGTGTCAATGTTGCTGAATATAATTGCTGTTTGCGTCACCAACTGTGACAAGATTGCTGAATATAATTGCTGTTTGCGTCACCAACTGTGACAATATTGCTGAATATCATTGCTGTTTGCGTCACAACCTGTGACAATATTGCTGAATATGATTGCTGTTTGCGTCACAAACTGTGACAATGTTGCTGAATATAATTGCTGTTTGCGTCACCAACTGTGACAAGATTGCTGAATATAATTGCTGTTTGCGTCACCAACTGTGACAATATTGCTGAATATAATTGCTGTTTGCGTCACCAACTGTGACAAGATTGCTGAATATAATTTCTGTTTGCGTCACAAACTGTGACAATACTGCTGACTATAATTGCTGTTTGGGTCACCAACTGTGACAATATTGCTGATTATCGCCCTTGCCCCTCGCACGCGTTTATTATATCAGCGGGCTTTGCGTCTTTTCCAATGGTTTAGTACAAACCATGGGTTTGATGCTGCTGGGGGCCCTCCCTGCAGCATCTAGTCTAGTTTTCGCATTCATTAGCCTACTTCCTATGCATCTAGTATTTCTTCGAAATTGCAATTGCTGAGTTCAGGGTCTTTTGCGAGACGCCCTTGCCCCTCGCACGCGTTTATTATAGCAGCGGGCGTTGCGTCTTTTCCAATGGTTTAGTGCAAACCATGGGTTTGATGCTGCTATATAGGTGCCTCTCCCTGCAGCAGCAAGTTAAGTTTTGCATTCATTGCTTCCTATGTATCTGGTATTTCTTTGAAGAAATTGCAATTGCTGAGTTACCCCGATGTGGGTACAACCAAGTTTGAACGACCACAGTTCACAGCGGTACTTCGTCGTGCACTTGACTTTATAGGGCTTCATGGTGACAGATTTACAGCCCGTTCATTTTGCATTGGCGCGGCGACTGCTGTAATTTAACTACTAATGATGAGTATTAGCACTGATGGGTTCTTAATTTCTTTATCTTTCCCAAATTGCATGAGCTTTCATCCCTGACAAGCCGACTCTGGGGGTAATTGGCGACGAGTTACTTAATTGGTGCGCCCGAGTTAATTGGTGCGCCCGAGTTGCACGGTCGTCGCCCTGGGGGGGAGAGGCTCCACCAGCTGGCCCGCATCAACTGGATTGGACGTCTGGGACTAACGATGGACCAGTACCCCGGTTTTCTGCTGGAGGATTGGTCAGCTGCTGTCGAATTGCCGGACTTTGTAATCATTCAGGTTGGGACCAATGACCTGGTATCACGCTGATGGCTTCCACCTAACTTAGGCAGGTTGCTCTGCTATTCTGAGCAACCTTTGTCACGCCCCATTCATTCTGAGGCTATTTGGCGGCGGTCATGTTGCGATCCTCCGTTCGCAAAATGTCCGTTTGGCGGAAATTGCATTCCAATAGCGCAAATAGGCCTCAAAGATTGGCCAATAAAACCTTAATTTAAGAGGCTTCAGGGAATTAGCGGCAAAAGCACTTAACCCTCTTTCTTTGTCGGTTCCAAGATGAAATCGGAACACGGTAGTTGCAGTCCCTATATGTTTACCACATTCGCTGATTGATATTTTGATTATTGCATTTCTTACTTATTGCCGATGATAATAATAGCTTAAGGTATTGCTTGTGCTACTTGGCCACTATACGGTATTGATTAATGGTTATATATGATATGGTTTGCTTTGATAAAATGTCATAATATTGCTTGCTAATGAATATGGCATCGTATGTGCGGATGATGCTATTTGTATCTGAATTATTTGGATTATGGTAATTGCAGATCTGTGTCACAAACTGTGACATCATTGCTAAATTTAATTGCTGTTTGCGTCACAAACTGTGACAATATTGCTGAATATAAATTGCTGTTTGCGTCACCAACTGTGACAATATTGCTGAATGTAATTGCTGTTTGCGTCACAAACTGTGACAATATTGCTAAATATAAATTGCTGTTTGCGTCACCAACTGTGACAATATTGCTGTTCCCCGACATCAGCTTCGGACGGGAACAAACTGTGATAATTGTGTAATATAATATTGCTGTCCTGTGCTACCGCTTCGGGCTCGGACAAACTGTCTTTACATTGCTTGCATTGCTGTCCCGTGCTATCATAGCTTCAAGCTGGGACAGCGCTTACAACAATAAACGGCTGCTCAGACCTGACACGCAACAAATTAATTACGAGTGCTCGATCCTGTATGTCCAGTCTTGTCACATGTGGGGATAATACGTTTGAGGCAAATAAAGCTTCAAATAATTTATCCCCGCGGGACAGTTTGCAAGGCTTTGACGGAACTAGAGTTTGGTCAATTCAGGTCACTCCCCTTGTGGTCGGATTGATTTATGGATATGAACTAGTTCAGTCTTGGCTTGATACTATAACCTGAATTCGAGCACTCAGCCACCCACTTTCGTTTGAGCAGTCGACCTGTTTGCATGGTTGTAGAAATTTCGTCTTGCAAAAAATTTCCCTCCTCCACCCCTGTCATTGCCGCCTATTTTAATAAACTTTGTTTTGAGATTATACTTTTCTTTGCCAAATTCGTATTTAGCCTGCATCATGTTATGTTGCAATTTGCCGATTCTAGAGTGTTTGGTAGTGATCTTTATTTTGCTATACTCGGTTGCCATTGTTAGCGGAGCCAGAAAGGAATTTCCCCCTTATTTTCCCAATGTGGTTTTGAGAGGGTTTTCGCCTTTCTTAGAATCGGCAAGGTTACTAACTGCGGGCGGAAATTGCATTCCAATAGCGCAAATAGGCCTCAAAGATTGGCCAATAAAACCTTAATTTAAGAGGCTTCAGGGAATTAGCGGCAAAAGCACTTAACCCTCTTTCTTTGTCGGTTCCAAGATGAAATCGGAACACGGTAGTTGCAGTCCCTATATGTTTACCACATTCGCTGATTGATATTTTGATTATTGCATTTCTTACTTATTGCCGATGATAATAATAGCTTAAGGTATTGCTTGTGCTACTTGGCCACTATACGGTATTGATTAATGGTTATATATGATATGGTTTGCTTTGATAAAATGTCATAATATTGCTTGCTAATGAATATGGCATCGTATGTGCGGATGATGCTATTTGTATCTGAATTATTTGGATTATGGTAATTGCAGATCTGTGTCACAAACTGTGACATCATTGCTAAATTTAATTGCTGTTTGCGTCACAAACTGTGACAATATTGCTGAATATAAATTGCTGTTTGCGTCACCAACTGTGACAATATTGCTGAATGTAATTGCTGTTTGCGTCACAAACTGTGACAATATTGCTAAATATAAATTGCTGTTTGCGTCACCAACTGTGACAATATTGCTGTTCCCCGACATCAGCTTCGGACGGGAACAAACTGTGATAATTGTGTAATATAATATTGCTGTCCTGTGCTACCGCTTCGGGCTCGGACAAACTGTCTTTACATTGCTTGCATTGCTGTCCCGTGCTATCATAGCTTCAAGCTGGGACAGCGCTTACAACAATAAACGGCTGCTCAGACCTGACACGCAACAAATTAATTACGAGTGCTCGATCCTGTATGTCCAGTCTTGTCACATGTGGGGATAAACAGTATATTACTCGATAAAAGTATTCATATAAATATTCTTTAAACTCTAAACTTTCATTTTCAAAATACAACTCGAGCAAAAACTATAAGTTGATGACTGAACGGTAATTAAACATGACCTACTTTCATTGATAAACTCAGTGACGTCATCCTCATAAATATTCATGACTAAAATGACTGAAGTGAATTGGTAATAAATTCCTTACTCAATGTTCTTCTAAAAACGTAACTTAAGGACTGAAATAGATAGAAATTAACTCAAGACAACTTTTTAGTATATAAATCATAAGTTTTAAAGTCTAAATCAAGAATAAATCTTTTAAAATTGAGAACCAATCATTATCGATTTTCGAGATTTAGAAGGCAGCCATCTTGGATTTAGATAACTATTTTTAGAACACGCGTGCAAACGGCTCACATTTTTACAATACAAAAATTACAAGAAGAAAAGAGCAATCGTGATGACACTTCAAGTTCATGCCAGTTAAAAGTGATAAAATATGTCATTAAACTGTCATAAAGGTGTATGGGATCTAAAGTAAGCTTGCCCAGACATAAAGGTGAGTTTAAAGAAAATAAATAGGGACATTATTGTCACATAGTCCGAGTAACATGGACCCAAATATCACCTTTTTCAACATTTGGACATGGTCGGGTGATCACCCGACCATGTCCAGATGTTGAACAAAAAAGATATTTGGGTCCAAGTTACTCGGACTAATTGTCACATATGAATTGAATTTGCTTTCCCTGGCCCCACATATTTTGTTGTAATTTCGTTTCTATTTTTTATTCAATTCGTCTTTGGTTATTTTGTGTATGTGTTAATTTGTGTTCGGCTTTAATATTCATTTGTATACTTAAGTTAATTTGTTTTGTTTTCATTTTGAGTATGTTTGTCTTGTTTCTACCTTGTATATTCCATATTGTTGGGTCGAATTGATAATAATAAAACAAAAACAGACAGACAGACAGGGAACAAAAACAGACAGCTAGTCCAAAATGTCTTAAATCCCCAAAAATAATTTGTAAAGAGTTTAGCCTTGCATGTATGCAAATTAGGCCAAAATATGAGTTTGTCCAAAAATATCTAAAATGTCCCTTAAGTTAATTGATAAGATTAAGCCTTGTATTTGTATGCAAATTAGGTCAAAATATGATAATTATGAAAACAATGTCTCAAATGTCCCTACAATTAATTGATCAGGGGTAAGCCTTGCATTTGTATGCAAATTAGGTCAAAATATGATAATTATGCAAAAAATAAGATTTTGTTCAAAAATGTCTCCAATGTCCCTAAAATTAATTGATAAGGGGTAAGCCTTGCATTTGTATGCAAATTAGGTCAAAATATGATAATTATGCAAAAAATATCTCAAATGTCCCTAAAATTAATTAATAAGGGTTTAGCCTTGCATTTGTATGCAAATTAGGTCCCAATATGATAATTATGCAAAAAATTAGATGTTGTTTAATAATGTATCAAATGTCCCTAAAATTAATTTATAAGGGGTAAGCCTTGCATTTGTATGCAAATTAGGTCAAAATATGATAATTATGCAAAAAATATCTCAAATGTCCCTAAAATTAATTAATAAGGGTTTAGCCTTGCATTTGTATGCAAATTAGGTCCCAATATGATAATTATGCAAAAAATTAGATGTTGTTTAATAATGTATCAAATGTCCCTAAAATTAATTTATAAGGGGTAAGCCTTGCATTTGTATGCAAATTAGGTCAAAATATGATAATTATGCAAAAATGTCACAAATGTCCCTTAAATTAATGGATAAGGGTTTAGCCTTGCATTTGTATGCAAATTAGGTAAAAATATGATAATTATGCAAAAATGTCACAAATGTCCCTTAAATTAATGGATAAGGGTTTAGCCTTGCATTTGTATGCAAATTAGGTCCAAATATGATAATTATGCATAAATATGATTTTGTCCAAAAATGTCTCAAATGTCCCTAATATTTTTTGATAAGGGGTAAGCCTTGCTTTTTTATGCAAATTAGTTCAAAATATGATAATGATGCGAAACATATCTCAAATGTCCCTAAAATTTAGTGATAAGGGGTAAGCCTTGCATTTGTATGCAAATTAGGTCCAAATATGATAATTATGCATAAATATGATTTTGTCCAAAAATGTCTCAAATGTCCCTAAAATTAATTGATAAGGGGTAAGCCTTGTATTTGTATGCAAATTAGGTCAAAATATGATAATTATGCATAAATATGATTTTGTCCAAAAATATCTCAAATGTTCCCCAAAAAATTTGATAACGGGTAAGCCTTGCATTTGTATGCAAATTAGGTCCCAATATGATAATTATGCAAAAAATTAGATGTTGTTTAATAATGTATCAAATGTCCCTAAAATTAATTTATAAGGGGTAAGCCTTGCATTTGTATGCAAATTAGGTCAAAATATGATAATTATGCAAAAAATAAGATTTTGTTCAAAAATGTCTCAAATGTCCCTAAAATTAATTTATCAGGGTTAAGCCTTGCATTTGTATGCAAATTAGGTCAAAATATGATAAATATGCAAAAATGTCTCAAATGTCCCTTAAATTAATTAATAAGGGTTTAGCCTTGCATTTGTATGCAAATTAGGTCAAAATATGATAATTATGCAAAAAATAAGATTTTGTTCAAAAATGTCTCAAATGTCCCTAAAATTAATTGATGAGGGTTTAGCCTTGCATTTGTATGCAAATTAGGTAAAAATATGATAATTATGCAAAAATGTCACAAATGTCCCTTAAATTAATGGATAAGGGTTTAGCCTTGCATTTGTATGCAAATTAGGTCAAAATATGATAATTATGCAAAAAATAAGATTTTGTTCAAAAATGTCTCCAATGTCCCTAAAATTAATTGATAAGGGGTAAGCCTTGCATTTGTATGCAAATTAGGTCAAAATATGATACTTATGCAAAAAATATCTCAAATGTCCCTAAAATTAATTAATAAGGGTTTAGCCTTGCATTTGTATGCAAATTAGGTCAAAATATGATAATTATGCAAAAAATTAGATGTTGTTTAATAATGTATCAAATGTCCCTAAAATTAATTTATAAGGGGTAAGCCTTGCATTTGTATGCAAATTAGGTCAAAATATGATAATTATGCAAAAATGTCACAAATGTCCCTTAAATTAATGGATAAGGGTTTAGCCTTGCATTTGTATGCAAATTAGGTAAAAATATGATAATTATGCAAAAATGTCACAAATGTCCCTTAAATTAATGGATAAGGGTTTAGCCTTGCATTTGTATGCAAATTAGGTCAAAATATGATAATTATGCAAAAAATAAGATTTTGTTCAAAAATGTCTCAAATGTCCCTAAAATCAATTGATAAGGGTTAAGCCTTGCATTTGTATGCAAATTAGGTCAAAATATGATAATTATGCAAAAATCTGTCAAATGTCCCTTAAATTAATTGATAAGGGTTTAGCCTTGCATTTGTATGCAAATTAGGTAAAAATATGATAATTATGCAAAAATGTCTTAAATGTCCCCTAAAATTAATGGATAAGGGTTTAGCCTTGCATTTGTATGCAAATTAGGTCAAAATATGATAATTATGCAAAAAATAAGATTTTGTTCAAAAATGTCTCAAATGTCCCTAAAATCAATTGATAAGGGTTAAGCCTTGCATTTGTATGCAAATTAGGTCAAAATATGATAATTATGCAAAAATCTGTCAAATGTCCCTTAAATTAATTGATAAGGGTTTAGCCTTGCATTTGTATGCAAATTAGGTAAAAATATGATAATTATGCAAAAATGTCTTAAATGTCCCCTAAAATAATGGATAAGGGTTTAGCCTTGCATTTGTATGCAAATTAGGTCAAAATATGATAATTATGCAAAAATGTCTCAAATGTCCCTAATATTTTTTGATAAGGGGTAAGCCTTGCATTTGTATGCAAATTAGGTCAAAATATGATAATTATGCAAAAAATTAGATTTTGTTTAATAATGTATCAAATGTCCCTAAAATTAATTGATAAGGGGTAAGCCTTGCATTTGTATGCAAATTAGGTCAAAATATGATAAATATGTAAAAAATGTCTCAAATGTCCCTTAAATTAATTAATAAGGGTTTAGCCTTGCATTTGTATGCAAATTAGGTCAAAATATGATAATTATGCAAAAATCTGTCAAATGTCCCTTAAATTAATTGATAAGGGTTTAGCCTTGCATTTGTATGCAAATTAGGTCAAAATATGATAAATATGCAAAAATGTCTCAAATGTCCCTTAAATTAATTAATAAGGGTTTAGCCTTGCATTTGTATGCAAATTAGGTCAAAATATGATAATTATGCAAAAATCTGTCAAATGTCCCTTAAATTAATTGATAAGGGTTTAGCCTTGCATTTGTATGCAAATTAGGTCAAAATATGATAAATATGCAAAAATGTCTCAAATGTCCCTTAAATTAATTAATAAGGGTTTAGCCTTGCATTTGTATGCAAATTAGGTCAAAATATGATAATTATGCAAAAAATAAGATTTTGTTCAAAAATGTCTCAAATGTCCCTAAAATTAATGGATAAGGGTTTAGCCTTGCATTTGTATGCAAATTAGGTCAAAATATGATAAATATGCAAAAATGTCTCAAATGTCCCTTAAATTAATTAATAAGGGTTTAGCCTTGCATTTGTATGCAAATTAGGTCAAAATATGATAATTATGCAAAAAATAAGATTTTGTTCAAAAATGTCTCAAATGTCCCTAAAATTAATTGATAAGGGTTTAGCCTTGCATTTGTATGCAAATTAGGTCAAATTATGATAATTATGCAAACAATTAGATGTTGTTTAATAATGTATCAAATGTCCCTAAAATTAATTGATAAGGGGTAAGCCTTGCATTTGTATGCAAATTAGGTCAAAATATGATAATTATGCAAAAATAAAGATTTTGTTCAAAAATGTCTCAAATGTCCCTAAAATTAATTGATAAGGGTTTAGCCTTGCGTTTGTATGCAAATTAGGTCAAAATATGATAATTATGCAAAAATGTCTTAAATGTCCCCTAAAATAATGGATAAGGGTTTAGCCTTGCATTTGTATGCAAATTAGGTCAAAATATGATAATTATGCAAAAATGTCTCAAATGTCCCTAATATTTTTTGATAAGGGGTAAGCCTTGCATTTGTATGCAAATTAGGTCAAAATATGATAATTATGCAAAAAATTAGATTTTGTTTAATAATGTATCAAATGTCCCTAAAATTAATTGATAAGGGGTAAGCCTTGCATTTGTATGCAAATTAGGTCAAAATATGATAAATATGCAAAAATGTCTCAAATGTCCCTTAAATTAATTAATAAGGGTTTTGCCTTGCATTTGTATGCAAATTAGGTCAAAATATGATAATTATGCAAAAATCTGTCAAATGTCCCTTAAATTAATGGATAAGGGTTTAGCCTTGCATTTGTATGCAAATTAGGTCAAAATATGATAAATATGCAAAAATGTCTCAAATGTCCCTTAAATTAATTAATAAGGGTTTAGCCTTGCATTTGTATGCAAATTAGGTCAAAATATGATAATTATGCAAAAAATAAGATTTTGTTCAAAAATGTCTCAAATGTCCCTAAAATTAATGGATAAGGGTTTAGCCTTGCATTTGTATGCAAATTAGGTCAAAATATGATAAATATGCAAAAATGTCTCAAATGTCCCTTAAATTAATTAATAAGGGTTTAGCCTTGCATTTGTATGCAAATTAGGTCAAAATATGATAATTATGCAAAAAATAAGATTTTGTTCAAAAATTTCTCAAATGTCCCTAAAATTAATGGATAAGGGTTTAGCCTTGCATTTGTATGCAAATTAGGTCAAAATATGATAATTATGCAAAAATCTGTCAAATGTCCCTTAAATTAATTGATAAGGGTTTAGCCTTGCATTTGTATGCAAATTAGGTAAAAATATGATAATTATGCAAAAATGTCTTAAATGTCCCCTAAAATAATGGATAAGGGTTTAGCCTTGCATTTGTATGCAAATTAGGTCAAAATATGATAATTATGCAAAAATGTCTCAAATGTCCCTAATATTTTTTGATAAGGGGTAAGCCTTGCATTTGTATGCAAATTAGGTCAAAATATGATAATTATGCAAAAAATTAGATTTTGTTTAATAATGTATCAAATGTCCCTAAAATTAATTGATAAGGGGTAAGCCTTGCATTTGTATGCAAATTAGGTCAAAATATGATAAATATGTAAAAAATGTCTCAAATGTCCCTTAAATTAATTAATAAGGGTTTAGCCTTGCATTTGTATGCAAATTAGGTCAAAATATGATAATTATGCAAAAATCTGTCAAATGTCCCTTAAATTAATTGATAAGGGTTTAGCCTTGCATTTGTATGCAAATTAGGTCAAAATATGATAAATATGCAAAAATGTCTCAAATGTCCCTTAAATTAATTAATAAGGGTTTAGCCTTGCATTTGTATGCAAATTAGGTCAAAATATGATAATTATGCAAAAATCTGTCAAATGTCCCTTAAATTAATTGATAAGGGTTTAGCCTTGCATTTGTATGCAAATTAGGTCAAAATATGATAAATATGCAAAAATGTCTCAAATGTCCCTTAAATTAATTAATAAGGGTTTAGCCTTGCATTTGTATGCAAATTAGGTCAAAATATGATAATTATGCAAAAAATAAGATTTTGTTCAAAAATGTCTCAAATGTCCCTAAAATTAATGGATAAGGGTTTAGCCTTGCATTTGTATGCAAATTAGGTCAAAATATGATAAATATGCAAAAATGTCTCAAATGTCCCTTAAATTAATTAATAAGGGTTTAGCCTTGCATTTGTATGCAAATTAGGTCAAAATATGATAATTATGCAAAAAATAAGATTTTGTTCAAAAATGTCTCAAATGTCCCTAAAATTAATTGATAAGGGTTTAGCCTTGCATTTGTATGCAAATTAGGTCAAATTATAGATAATTATGCAAACAATTAGATGTTGTTTAATAATGTATCAAATGTCCTAAAATTAATTGATAAGGGGTAAGCCTTGCATTTGTATGCAAATTAGGTCAAAATATGATAATTATGCAAAAATAAAGATTTAGTTCAAAAATGTCTCAAATGTCCCCTAAAATTAATTGATAAGGGTTTAGCCTTGCGTTTGTATTGCAAATTAGGTCAAAATATGATAATTATGCAAAAATGTCTTAAATGTCCCCTAAAATAATGGATAAGGGTTTAGCCTTGCATTTGTATGCAAATTAGGTCAAAATATGATAATTATGCAAAAATGTCTCAAATGTCCCTAATATTTTTTGATAAGGGGTAAGCCTTGCATTTGTATGCAAATTAGGTCAAAATATGATAATTATGCAAAAAATTAGATTTTGTTTAATAATGTATCAAATGTCCCTAAAATTAATTGATAAGGGGTAAGCCTTGCATTTGTATGCAAATTAGGTCAAAATATGATAAATATGCAAAAATGTCTCAAATGTCCCTTAAATTAATTAATAAGGGTTTTGCCTTGCATTTGTATGCAAATTAGGTCAAAATATGATAATTATGCAAAAATCTGTCAAATGTCCCTTAAATTAATTGATAAGGGTTTAGCCTTGCATTTGTATGCAAATTAGGTCAAAATATGATAAATATGCAAAAATGTCTCAAATGTCCCTTAAATTAATTATAAGGGTTTAGCCTTGCATTTGTATGCAAATTAGGTCAAAATATGATAATTATGCAAAAAATAAGATTTTGTTCAAAAAATGTCTCAAATGTCCCTAAAATTAATGGATAAGGGTTTAGCCTTGCATTTGGGGTATGCAAATTAGGTCAAAATATGATAAATATGCAAAAATGTCTCAAATGTCCCCTTAAATTAATTAATAAGGGTTTAGCCTTGCATTTGTATGCAAATTAGGTCAAAATATGATAATTAATGCAAAAAATAAGATTTTGTTCAAAAAATTTCTCAAATGTCCCTAAAATTAATGGATAAGGGTTTAGCCTTGCATTTGTATGCAAATTAGGTCAAAATATGATAAATATGCAAAAATTTCTCAAATGTCCCTTAAATTAATTAATAAGGGTTTAGCCTTGCATTTGTATGCAAATTAGGTCAAAATATGATAATTATGCAAAAAATAAGATTTTGTTCAAAAATGTCTCAAATGTCCCCTAAAATTAATTGATAAGGGTTTAGC